>CABFVZ010003162.1:49130-85037 GCA_902151445.1 Timema monikensis
GGGGGGGGGGGGGGGGGAATCTTACTTTTACTTACTTACTTTTGGTTCTACAAACTGGGATGGTGCTCTCTTCAACTCTATATAATATAGTCTATATGTCACCAGCAATGTGTGAAATCCAGGCATTCTATATAATCCCAGAATTGTTTTGACAAAGTATGAAATAAACGAGTTTTGCTATTGTATTTCATACTTATTTTCAAGTCCTTTGTCTTTTTGAAGTCCCGGAATATGTTATCAATTCTTTTATCCAGTTCTATGTCAGTCTTGCGCCGTTTTCTTGCAGGTTCACCTAATTCCTAGGTTTCACGTTGGTCAGGTTAGGTTATTTTAGAATATGGTAATTAGGTTAGGTTAACTATTGTTCTCGGTAATATATGACAGGTTATTATATACATTTCCTACTAAAAGTATGAAATACAACCGGAAAACTAATTTATTTCCTACTTAGCCAAAACCACTTTGGCATTATATAGAATACCTAGGCATTTTATATAATGCCTGGATCACACACATTGCCGTTAATATATACACAACACAATTTTACCTGGCTGGGACCAAGACTATTTACTGATACATGAAACCTCCTTACTCTATCAATGGGAATGTGTAAATACTGATGTTTGTAGGAATGGACATCTGAAAGGTCTTTTTTTTTCTCTACCAAAATATAGTAGTATTCTGGTAATACAAAGGCCTTTCAGATGCCCATTCCTACAAAAAATCAATGTATAGCAATAACCTAAGCAAATAGTCAAAGACATCTAGAAGTTCTAGAAAAAGGTTTAGAAAATTGAAAATTAAAGCTAATTTAAACCATAGGATACTTTTCCTGAGGATAACAAAGATCGAATATGGAACCCTTCCTGTTTGTTTGAAGACGCATCCCCAAATACAATGGGGTAATGTACCTAGGAGTCCACCTACACAGAGGTTATATCCATGCTAGCCAAAAATGCAGCCATGCATAAATATTCACAGCTTCACCCCATCCTAAACTCCAGAAAACTTCCCACCCAAACCAAGAAATGAATTTATCAGGCATTTATACGACCGGCGAAGATCTGCGGCTCTCAGACATGGGCATGGCAGCAAATGTCAATTTAGATACTCTACAGCTGACATAAAATAGTGTTAAAGACAATCACAGATTTCGAACATACAGCCTCACTTCTCGTTTTCCTAACTTTAATCAAAGATTAAAAAAATTAAAACGATACGAAGGAAAATAAAATTAAAATAAAAGTTTTGTCAAAACTTTATTTTTAATTAACTTAGTTTTTATAAACATGTGATGTTATTATTACTCATTAGAATATAAAAACAATCTATATAATTGAATTACCCTAGGGTTATGTAAACATAGGCTACATAATTATCTAAAGCAGTTAAAATATTTTTGTTTTTTTCCATCTAAAATTTTAGTTTTTGACAAATATTTAAAAAACTAATATATTAAATAATATTGTATACTTTAAATCAATATTACTATTTCCATTCATAATCTTAGTCGGAATTTTCTAACACTTTTTTTACTGTGAATATTTGTTCCATTTAAACTTAAATATCATCGTACTCCTTTCTTAAATAGTATATAACTTATAACAAAGTCATAGCCAGCAAATGTGTAGCCTACATAACTACACAGTATTTGATAACAAGGAAGCGAATTCTTAGGCACCAAAAATGTAAGTAGGCATTAAAAATATGTAATTTAGTCACTAGAGTAGGCACTTGAGGAAATAAAGCACACAATGAGCTATTTAAAATGGATTTTAATACCTATTATTTTATTATTTACAGCCAATTCACATCACTGTTTTTTTAGCACCACATCTTACTTCTCGTTCGGGCTTTACGTATATATGTTGTACTAATCACACTAATATTTTGAAGATTATGAAGTTGACATTTAGAGGAAGAATACCTGCACACGCGTGGAGGTAGAGTGGAAAAACATTAGTAAAATACATCATAAGTACACCGCACTGAAATTCGAATCTCGATATCCCCTTCATCGGCAGCCCAGTTTACTGCGAGAGTTACACCTTAGCCCATTCGACCACTAAAGCGGTTCTCATGCTGGTAATCACTAGATCACTTTCTAGATTTTCAATAGTGAAATGGGCTTTATTTTTAGATACGATGTTTTTTGTAGTTTAATAAGCTGAGTTATACTTCACGCGATGTCAATTTGCCGTTTCCAAAGAAGTTAAACTTTTCTCCTGTCGTTTACGCCCAGGATGTCTGCCCCTGCTACCACTTTCCTCCACCCATTTATTCTCATTGGAAGCTATTTAACAAATGTCGATTTTCAATCCTAGTTTAAACAAGTACTGTACATGCCACAACTTACAATTTCTAAGAAACAGGACACACTCTTTTAGCAGAACATCCATACATACGTTATTCATAAAATAGGCAAAAACCAATAGAATAATCAATTATATGTACTCTAGCATTAACATATTATACTCGTAGCAACATGAAATGCGTGTACTGTGTATCTCAACTGCCTATGTTTAACGTTCAAGGAAAATAAAATACAACTATTATTATTATTATTACTATTATTATTATTAGCACCACGTTTTACTACCCGTTCGGGTTATACGCACTTACGCTAATGTGTTATGATAGGGTGATTGTGAGATGAAATGAAGGACCTACAGTTTAACGTGGAATCCAAACCACGGTGGAGGCCTGGCATTCCACACATTCACAAGTTGTGATTAATACACGTCTTGTCAGGGGTGAAGAGAAGGTTTGGAAGAAAAGACAAAATCCAGTCCCTATAATATATATCTCTCTAGCTTTCATTAAATATATTTTAAGCACCTCGTCTTAGGCCTACTACCCTTTTGGGCTATACTCTTATAAACTAATTTCGCTGATTTGTTAGGCATAGGGAAGGTTGAACTTTGAGGAAGTGTACACGCATTTTCGTGGAGGGGAAAAAGGTGGGTGTGTTTTGGAAATAATCTTAGACACTCGATCGGGATTCGAACATCAATCTCACCGTCATTGGCAGTCAAGTTTATTGCGAGAATGACCGTTCTACCACCGAAGCAGGTTTTCATAGTATTAAATAGAAGCTTTCTTATCAACAAATTTGGTGCTGCGTTATAGAATTCACTACCACTGCAGTTTACTTCCCAAACTTTCACCACAGTATACGGAGGCATAAAAATATGTCCTTGTATAGAAAAGTAATGCTATATATTTATAAAAACTTTAGATTTTTCTATACATCTGTAAACAGTAATGAGAAATATAGAATTTTGGTTTTGAAAAAAGGTGTATATCAATATAACCCACTTAAACATCACAAAATGCGTTTAATATTAGCCATAAACTAAACTAAAAGGTCAGTAATACATTTAAAGAATATGATATTTTGATGCAAATATAATAGCATGGCTATTTAATCCAGAAAAAGGTCAGGATGCTTCAAATGAGATATTTTGATCACGATTTGAACAAAGTAAATTTTGTTAAAATACCTATGAAAAATAAAGCTGTTTTTTTCAAACTTTACAAAGTTAAAATGATAGGTGAAAATCTGGTTATAGCTAAAATACATGAAATTGTATTAAACCATTTTTTGGACAATTTTGTTGTTGAAAAAACTGTTCTCAATTGGTGGTGTTAATTCATAGCAGACAGAAAGCAGACAAGAGAGCATACAAAACGCTTATTGATAAATTTCGAGCATGAATCAGTTTAAGGGCGTGACCTACTTGAAGGAAAACAGCCATGCACTACATTATTCACTATGGGAATAGCAGTTATGTAATTTTCAAACCACTAAAACACCGTGAAAAAACTGACTTTTCTTGTCTGAGTTAATATCTATGTTTCCAACCATTTTCTTTGAACTCAGAACAGTGACGCGAAACGTCTTTGAAAATAATAAGCTGAGATGGTTTAAGCTTTTCATGTGGGTTCTTTAAATTATAAAACTTAAAGTATAAGGTTTTTAACTCTGTAAGTACATGTTGATACCTTTTAACTTCATTTTTCCTTAAATCATAACAAACCACTTCTTAAATAACGTAGGGTAAAATGAACGTCTCAGACTGTACTCAATGAACGTCTCCGACTGTACTAGATGAACTTGGAAACCAGATTAATTATTGACTGTTTCACGCTTATCTAAAACCTTGAACATTATGGCAACAAAAATGGCGTTCGTTTGGCATTAATTATCATGAAGACGATTATGCAATTAGCAAATAGCGAACAATTAGACAAAAATATAGAATCTAGGAAGCAGTGGAAATACATTAACGGGTGCGAGGGACCCACTTTGAGTTCAGTAGTCGAGAGGATTTGTTAATTTAAATACAGGTGGCGTAGTGGTCTCACCATTAGTGTGTTTGACTTTGTACAGGGAGGTTGAGGTTTGATTGGTTTCATACTTTATTCAGGTGAATGCCGGTTAATTTACTTAAAATCAACCCTTCAACCCTACCGCTTGTAATATATTTCTTCGCATTTCACTACCCACCCAGACTAAACGCAACTTAATTAATACTCTAATATGGTGAGCATAAGGCTGTAATTTAAGAAAAACCACCCCCATTACACCTGATCAGGATTCGAACCTTGACCTCATCACCGGAATACAAGATCTATTAGCCTGCCATCAAGTCTACGGGCCCACCAGTACATGTACGCCTTAGATTAAGTTGATAATAACCCTCGAATAGAATGTATCGCTAATTAAAAAGTAATGTGAATTGTGAATAAACATTAAGCTGGCTAAACAATCGTACAAACGTTCTCAAATAGTGTAGATATAGTTTGGAACGAAATTTGCACAAATAGGTTTCAGGAAACTATTCTTGATAAATTTTCTCAAGAAAAACATTTTTATATTTAATATATATTCTTATTCAAACCATATTTTGGAAAACTTTTCAGAAGTCAGCTAATGTAGGCCATCTTCAAATGATTTTTATTTGTAAAAATATTTTCTTCTTCTTATACATCATTAAAAACTATTCTCAGATTTCAATTTTATATTAATAAAAAAATTTTTAGATTTTCTAAAAATGTTCATAGCTAAACTGCCTTTAAATCAATTTATTTTATAAAATAAACATATTTTATTATTGATCATGTATAATCATCCTTAAATACCTATTTTGAACAAATTTTCCAAAGGTAATTTTGGTTATTTTTTTAATGATTTATCAGTAAGCTATTATTACATGAATTCAAAAAAATATGTATAATTATATATACATTTACATTGTAAAATACTTATCAGTTATCAATTTTAAACCAAATCGTTTCAGCTATTTTTTAAATATTCAAAATTTAAAAAATAAGTAAAAAATAAAATAAGTAAATAAATAAAATAGAATTATTTAATAAATATAAATACATTTTTATTCTTAAAATAACTAAAATTATTATTTATTATGTTAGTTAGAATTTTCAAAATTAACTACCCTTAAACGAATTTTCAACCAAAAAACAATTGGGCCTATAACAATGTTATTTGTCAGGTCAAACTCTTCCTAAATATCTACTTTAAACATAGTTAGAGCCATTTTTTAAAAAAAATTAGAGAATTTTAAAAATCACCCACTATTATTAAACAATCCTTAATTTAAAGGATAGTGTGAAAACCAAAATAATGTACTGGGGTATCATATATGGCGACAATCACTAAAATACACTTTTTTTTTGTTTGGGGGCTCATACAACGTAAATTTATCATAATTTTGAGGTTGAAAATTTTCACAAGTACAATTCTTTCACTGCATATTTTTACTTTTATATTATTCCGATTAAAAGTAAGCACCAAGAATGCTGTACTAATTTAAATAGTTGACTGCAATACTTAAATAATATTAGTTATTTATTGATTAGATCAAGTGTCTCCTGCTCTACGAAAATCATAATACTTTCCCGTGTTTCATTCTCACATGTTATAATTAAAATGATGGCTGACCAAAGTTTATCTTCTAGTTATTTCAAACTATAAGCACCCACAGGAAATGAATTCTTCCTGTGAAAGTCACAATAATGTGTCTGAGTTCATTGCCTGCCATATTTAAAAATCTTAAAGCCATACATTCAAGTATACATTTTATGTCCCTTAGTTGTTTAATTGTGTAACCAGATAAAGATTCAATTCTTGTTGATGTAAATATGCTTCAGTTTTTCATGTAGTTTCTTTTTGTTCCTACTAAAAGTAAAAAATATTAATTGCATTTTTGATCTTAATTTATAAACACCCGCTTCGGTGGCTGCATGGTTTAATGTACTACTCTCGTATTAGACTAGACTGCCTCTGAGGGGGAGATCGAGATTCTAATCTCGGTTGGGTGTACTGAAGGTGGTTTTATCAAAATTGTGTTCCACTCTCCTTCCACGAAAATGCGGGTAAACTTCCGATAAATATAACCTTCCACATCCCTAAACCATTTGTGTAATTAGTACATAAGTGTATAATCAGAATGGTTAGTAAGACTTGGTGCTAAAAATATGTATATATAAGTAAGGCAATTAATTTCCTTTTCATTTTGTTCCCGTAGGTTAAGTAATTTTAGTCACTATTAATCTGTGGGTTTTTTCTCGTGGTCCACGTCTTGCTACTCATTCCGGTATACGTGTAGTCGGGAGTAATTCAGTATATCCCAGGCGGCTATAAGCCACATGGGAAAAGACCCAACAAAGATGACATGAATACTTAAACATGGCCTACAGCTTGGATTGAGTCATCGTGTCTTTGGTGTTAAGAATAGGATACGTAAAACTACTTCAATGGTTCTGAACTTTTTCTTATATAAAAGCGCACGATAATCTGCCTGAAAGACAAACTAAATGCGGCGTTATGCTGCGAAAGGAAATAAAGAGTTTATCTAACGTAAGCAGTAAAATTCAACCCAACAAAACTGCGCTAATTTATTCAATTACTATGAATATAATGGGCATGGGTTGGGCATTTATTTCTGAAAACGTGCCAACACAGGTTTTTATAACGTTTACTCTATGAACATCAAACATTACTGGATTGAAAAGAAGTTTATTAACCAAAATATTAATATAAACTAACAAAAAACTAATTACATATCAGGCAAGAACATACTATAAACAGAACTACCAACATATACATAAAAAATTAATAAGTGTTAAATTGCTATACCAACACTTCGCCTCAATTTAACTTGATTTAAATGTGCACTGAGAGGAGGCAAATGTGTTAAACAAGGATGAATCCTAATAGTGGGTGCAAGAAACAAGGTTGTGAAAGGAGCTAAATGTTGGGAACATGGATGAATACATAATCTATGATGCATTCAATCCCAGCCACTTACATAGTTGTTTAAACTTAGTTAACATTTAAGCTTTTGGTTAAAATGTCAGCTATTTGAAATTCACTTTGAATATTTTCAATCTTTAGAACTTTATCACACACTAACTCCCTTACAAAATTATATTTCACATCTGAATATATTCAATCTTTAGAACTTTATCACACACTAACTCCCTTACAAAATTATATTTCACATCCATATGTTTCAATCTTTTGTGTTCCCACTTCTCAAGACACTTGATTGCAGGCTGGTTGTCCTCATATATGATGGGCACTTTGGGGTTGATTCCCAGCTCTACTCTACTGCGTAGCCACAGGACATCAGTACAAGCATTGGCAAGTGAAATGAATTCTGCCTCACAGGTATTCAAGGCAATAGTGGGCTGCTTTCTAGTTGTCCAAGATACAGTTGAACCAAAAACTTTCAAAAGAAATTCAGATGTTGACTTACGACTGGAATCATTGGCCCAATCTGCATCAGCATATGCGATTAAGGGTGCCCCTTCTTCTTTAGGAAAGTGCAGAGCTAGGTGTGAAGTTCCTTGTAAATAGCGAAGAATGTGCTTCAGTGACTCCCAATGAGTGTTAGTTGCACAGCTTTGAAACCTGCTGAAATAATTGACAGAAAAACTCAGGTCAGGTCTGGTGCAATAACATTAAGTGCATCAAATTGCCTATGAGCTCTCTGTATGGCTTGATGCCAATTATAGAGGTTGATCCTCCCTCTTCATTAGGGGTTTTTGTCTTCATTGGTATTTTAGCTATTTTGCAGTTTTCCATGTTAAATTTTCATAAAAGTCTTTTGATATAAGATGGTTGACTAAGATATATACCATCGGCTCTTTTCTCAATTTTTATTCCGAGGAAAAAGTGTAAGCTACCCAGATCTTTCATGTCAAATTTAGCTTGAAGTGCAGTTTTGATCTTCTCAAGAGGCTGTATATGAGTACTGCTGATGATCAAATCGTCAACAAAAATCAGAATGTAGACCTTTGTATCACCAACAACATGTAGGTACAGACATAGATCATTCTGCACTGGTTGAAAACCAAATGATTTAAGAAAAGTGTCAAGGCACTTGTTCCATTCTTTGGGTGCCTGATTGAGGCCATACAATGGTTTCTTGAGCTTGCAAACAAGTTCTAAATGATTTGATAACCAGGGGGTTGTTGCATATAAACTTCTTCGGACAAGGTTCCATGCAAAAATGCATTCTTCACATCCATCTGACATGCATGTAAATCTTCTATATTATTGATGGCTATCATTGTTCTCACAGTAGTCATACGTACTACTGAGGCATAGGTCTTACTAAAATCGAAACCTTTCTTCTGTTGATAACCTTTAACCATCAACCTTGCCTTATAGCAATCCTTATTACCATCTTGATCTCTCTTGATGTTGAAGACCCAGTGACAGGAGATAGCTTTCCTACCAGGGGGTAGGGAATTCAGTTCCCAGGTGTTATTTTTCTTGAGGGAATATATTTCATCTTCCATAGCTAGCCTCTAGTTCCTCTCATCAGGTCTACCCTTGACATCATCAAAATCTTGAGGAAAATTGTCAAGAAAGCTTTCTGCATTCATAGCAAATGTTACATAATCTTTCAAATAGCTTGGTTTCATGCGTGGGTGTGAGCTACAACGAAGTTCACCTTCATCTGATAGTGGAGGCGTTTCTATGTCCAACTCTTCATGACTGGCTTAGCCTGAAGGTAGGCTTCCTTCTGATGGAATGGTAGCTGTTTCACAAAGTAGTGGTGCTCTCACTGCTGGGGATGTGGTCATATTTTCTAAGACTCCAAGTGGCATTTTCATCAAAAAACACATCATATGCCAAAAAAAATCTTTCTCGTGATAGGGTTTCACATTCTATAACCATTGGGGCAATAGCCGACCATGATGCACTTTTGGGTACGATTGTTCAGTTTTCCTTTAAGTAGCTCATTAAGAATGCGTACATAGCCAATACAGCCAAAAACACGCAATTTTTATAAGTTTGGACGTTGACTCTACCAGACCTAAGCAGGAGTTTTACAATCCAAGGCTACTGTTGGGTTTCTATTAACAATGTATACTGCTGTCATCACAGCTTCTGACCAGAGATCATTCGAAACATTTGTGCTTAATAACATGCACCGCATACGCTCCATTATTGTTCTATTCATGCGTTCACTTACTCCGTTTTGAGAGGGTGTGTATCTGATAGTATATTCAAACTGTATACCTTTGAATTCAAAGTATTTTCTCATTTCTGAAGATAAGTATTCTCCACCTCAATCACACCTGAAGCGGCTTATTCTTTCATTAAAGTGGACAGTTTCTAGAGCTTCATACTTCTTAAAACACTCGAATACCTCTGACTTTTCTTTGATCGTGTAAACATAGGTAAAGTGACTGTAATCGTCAATTAGGGTAAGTATATATCTCTTACCGTCATATGATGTAAGACTGATCGGACCTATGATATCACTGTGGACAAGCTGCAAGGGGCGCTTAGCCCTTGAGCGAGTTTTTACATGAGGCAATTTAGTCATCTTACCTTGGATACAAGTGCTCACATGGAGATTTCGGCGTTATAAGTTTTTGTTTACACACATCGTTCATGCCATCAATAATTTCACTAAGAGACTTCAAACTGGTATTCCCAATATGCACCAGTCATTTGTGCCATAGATTTGTACAATCTACCTCAGCAACATTGGCACAGGTATTTTGAATAGAAAATGTCACTAAATACATTTTGGCAGACTCGGATGCAACTGCTACAAGTTTATCATGCTTGAAAATTTTTGCTACACCTTCTTCAAAAAATTACCTTGCATCCATTGGAATCCAGTCGTCTGACTGATAAGAGGTTATGTTGTAGACTAGGCACGATAAGAATACTTCCCAGTTTAATCACATTGATTTTTCCATCCATCTCAAAAGACGCACAGAGATCACCAACTTCTGTCACTTTTAAATTTTCACCTGATTTTGCGAGCTTGATATTCGCAGGACTTGGGAGATTATGAATATTAGTCAGAAGATGACAATAAGTAGCAACAGATAATGTGTTCTGAAGCTCCTATGTCTAGATACCAGGATGTAAACAAAACAGAATCCACTTCCAAGGACGTGGTGGCTGCCAAACTGAACTATGCTTCCTCAACTTCGGCGACTTGCGCTTTATTTTCATTTTCACTCTATTTCTTCTTAAGTTTACGGCATTCTGAGATCATATGTCCAAATATTTTACAAAATTTGCACTGAAGTTGACTTTGCCGAGTGTTTTGATTAGGCCTAGTTTGTTGATAAAATGATTGAGACTGTTTCTTATGGCTCTGTGTAACTTTCCGATTTGCTTGTGTCATAAAGGAATGTGAGGTTACGACTTCTGCTGTTATACCCTCCGAAAATCGTTTCTGTTCCTCATTTAATAACCTATTCATTACAAAGCTCAATGTCAATTTTTCGGCCAGAGTCCCAAGAGCAGTAACATCTACATTTTATTCGTTCGGCATAGTAATTAAAAGATGGCAGACAATATCTGATTCCTCCAATGTAGCACCCGTTGGCCGTAATTCACAAATCAATTTATCAAATATATTAAAATGTACCTCCAGAGTTTCACTTGGTGGATCGAACTTCATCAATAAAAGACTTTTACGTAAAAGTAACTGGTTAGCTATGCCTTTTCTTGCGTAGGTATTCATAAGGGAAAGCCATATCTCAAATGCAGATTCTTTATCATTGGCACATTCAAGAACGTTGTCTGAAAGTTTCTGGACTAATTGAGACTTGCATTTTAGATTATTTTTTTCTTCCACTAAAGTTTTTTGATAATTCTCAAAATCGCTTTGGGGAGGTGGGCCCTTAGCTTTAGTATAATCTATGGCGTTAGGGCTTTCACTATTCATAGTGATTAGGGGAACTAGGGGTTGGATGTAGTGTCTGTTCTAGAGTTGAGCTAAGATTTCTGAAACGCATTCTGATTTTATCTGTGGGCTTAGAAAAAAAACACAAGCTTTCATGAATAATTCACCAGTAACCGTAATTCAACTAACAAGTTAACGATCACTTTCTGAAAACGGAAACACTAAACCAGGGGTGTGGGAGTAAGGGTTTCGATCTCTGAGCCTTTATTTGTTAAGGTTGTTGTTTACTAGATTACAATAAAATATCACTGTTATCAATACGGATTGTGCATGTGTGATTCGCCGTTTTTCTACAAATAAATATGATAAAATACTTAAGATTGTCTCTTATATGTTCTGTTTCTGGCTATCCATATGTGAAATAAAACCAAGTTATTGACATATTTTGAAGTCAAACTGGTAGTCTACTTAATAGGGTTGGTGGTGGCGGTGATAATGATTTCAAAAGTCTGGTTAGAGGAGTATAGAAAAGTATTAGGCAATCCATTGGGAGTCCCCATAGTTGTAAAAAAAAATTAAGAACGCTGGAACTAAGCCTTACTCGAAATTATTTTACAATGAGAGAAATAAAAAATTGAAAATTCCCCAATTTTGCCAAAATTTTCATTTTACTACAATTTATATTCAATTAACGTATACATTTATTCCCATTCTGCTTGCAAGCTTTTTTTACTTAATTTGAAATAACACTATTTTATAAAACTTGTGAAATCTTACAATCCGTCCGTGATCCTGCTGTTCAAAAGAGACAATAATCAACATAATGGTTATGGTTTGTGATAAATATTGCGGAGAATATTGATTAACAAATATTGTAATTTATGTAAACCAAAATTTCCTTTGGTGTGATAGTTGTAGTTTGAATCCAGGACGAATGTTGTTCTCCATTTTCCCTCCACTCAAATGCAAATTCCTTGCATAAATAGCTTTTTTACACTATGTTTTATTACCGGTTCGGCTATCCACAATTTTAAACAATTGAGGTAGAGATGAGGACGTTTGAATTTAGAGGAAATATATCTGCATTTTCGTGGAAGAAGAGTGAGAAATCATTTAGGAATAGATAACCCTCAGTACACCCAGCCGGTAAACGAACCTTGACCTTCCCGTCACCAGAAATGTAATCTATTGCGAATGTCAAGCCGAACAACTATTCGGCTGCCTTTGTAAATATTAATCTTTCATTTTATGCATTGAAAAGAAACATTATAATCCTAGTTAAAATGTGGTATTAGTTTGATTTGGGATGGGTTGGGCATTCTAAAATACCCCAGTATCCCCTCAGCCCCGCTGGCTACGTGCCTGTTTATCATTATTCTCAGTTTACCAGTCCTCTGGCCACCCCTGTAACTTTGTTAATAGACAGTACCTCGGACGGAACCAAAAGTGTATTAGATCTGTGGATGACCTCTCAAACTCTACAGCCATAAACATGTATATTGTTGTAAACTCCCTGAGACAGATGTAGCTAAATAACGTGAAAAAAATATTGTGCAACTTTCGGGGACAGTATCAGAAAAAGGGAGCAATATATCATCAAGAGTTGGTGGCTGAAACTTAGCTTTAATTAAATAGTTTCAGGTCCATCCTTATCAGACTTGGGGCCCTGAGAAAAATTCGTTTGCAGGGCTCCAAATTATGTGCCTCACTCCACCCTTCACCCCTAGAATAAAAATTTATATTAAAAAAACTATGATATTATTTAGTGTTATTACAGTAGTTTGCGCCTGCATAGCAATTTTCAGCCGTATAAGATATAAGGAAATGTCCTATAACGGTAAATAGTGTAATAATTAATGCTATAAGCCATGTTTTTATACATATTAGTGATGATTTTTCCCCAACCCTTGGTCCTATTTTCTTCCCCAACGAACCTGATCTGTACAAAGGTACAAAGGAAAACTGTGTCAAATTTGAATTAAATCTGTTAATGAGCTAAAAAGTTATCGTGAGACATATCCACCACAGATAGACATGCAAATTTACATCAGTGGAGTTAACCCGGATAACTTTCTTCACTCGTTCAATAAATCAAACCCCATGATTATGTTTTTATTTGTTTTTACACTCCGACAATATTTGCTAGATCGCTTATACAGACAGGGAGCCTACTATCCGAGCGCGCAAGCAAACCCCCCCNCCTCCGTCGCCTAATCAAGCGTGGGTTCCCCCCAAATCACGGGTGATTCTGTACGGCCGCACACCTCTAAGAGCGACCCTGATTAATTGAACACACAGTGTTAAACACTTCCCCATCTAACTGTCTGTTTGTGTTACGTCTACCGCTACCTACTGCGTGGCTGAGACTAGAGATGTGAGATGGAGAATCTTCCACCGAAAATTTCCCTTTAATTTTCCATGGGAATCTTCCACTGAAAGTTTTTCCCTAGCTCAGGACATTTTCCGCAAATTTAAACGAAAAGAATAAACACGGACTATCTAAGATTCTAAAGTTTTCACTTCAGTTTAATTGCTCCCAAACACCAGACATTTTATCATATGGGCTACAATAATAAGCAATAGCAGCAATTTCAATTCTCTTCTCCCATTTATAACAACTCTCGTGGTTGAATTTGTCACTAATTTCGGCTATGCTGTAGACCAGATGTGTTAATTCTTCAATATTATAATCAAAGCCTTTACACATTCTCCCTCCCTCTCGAGATTCAATGATCTGACATATTTTCAGAAAACTTTACGATTTTTTTTTATGCCTGGCTAAGAGACGTTGAAGGCATGAGGGTTCATTTGTAAATTATAATTATTCTGGTTTAAAGACGCACAGATACAAAAGTGGCCATTAAAATAATAAATACAATTTAAATTACATAATTAATGTGTTTAATCATTCTTTACAGTTTTCTATTTTCTCTCTCTCTCTCTTTTTCTTTCTTATTTTAGTAAGTTGCGTTGCGCGTTTCACACTCCTCCCTGATGAGTTCCGGCAGAATGAAACCTACGTCGGGGGATTGGACGGTGACGATCGATTTTCTTTAAGAGGCAACTATCACCTCTTTGTCCATTGGCAGTAATGTAAAGTGTGAACTGTGTTATTCTTTTCATTGTAAACGCCATATTGTGTTCGTCCTTTTTATATGTTTCTATCCACCTTTTCTGTATCTTCTTCCAAATACAATAAAACTAATTAAATAAAATAACACACATTTGAAAGTCAGGCATCTAAATAATAATAGCTTACCAATGGCTGTCTTGGGACGAGGTTGAACAGACATTGCAACAACCCAGTCCTAACAGTTCTATCAATGACCCCGGAGGATGTGATAGTCCCCTGTGCTGATAACCCGCACCCCATTACGCAGCAATGACTTTATCATCCAATCGGTCAAGAACAATCTCAATTTGTGTGCTCATGTGCAAGGCTGTTATTTTCTTCTTTATGCGCACATTGAGGCATCACCGTCGAGTTGTTTCTTGGAACAATCAGTTATACTTACGTGCGCGTCAAGCTTCGATAGTCTGAGGACACCTTGGACCCCCTTCAGACGTTTCTTTCCGCTGCGTTGACGGATATCTCCTTTTTGTGATTAATTTTCTCTGGCCGGACAATTTATACTGTCGGTACTCGGTAACTTTGCCATTTTTTCCCTTATTTAATACACTAAAAATGTCAATGTGTTGTGTGTATGTGCGCGCACCGCATCTTACTACCCATCCGGCTGTACGCATTTAATAACACTAATGAGTAGTAATGAGAAAGGTACCATTTTAGGGGAAATTTACCTAGTGTATACGAGGAGGATGAATGAGAAAACGTTCAGGAAGATACACCTTAAGTTCATCTATCTGTGATTCAAACTCCAACTTCTTTATCACCAACAAACCAAACTAAATGAGCGTAACATTTAGTTGACGCTCCCATCGATGTGGTTTTAAGGTTTATTTTGGGGTGGGAGTAGATAGGCAATTGGAAATAAGTTATTTTTATTGCTGTTGTCTATAAGTAGGGAGTCGTCGTTTTTCAGCTTGTATTTTGCAGTACCTACCTATATTTGCCAAATTGAAGAGTTATTTTATCGTCTAAATGGTGTAATAGGCCTACCGTATTCTCGAGTGTAATATTCCTTAATAAACAAATTTTAGCAGTCAACTGTTTACTGAATTCATAATACGCCATTAGATATTCTATTTCTATCCTTGATTGGCCGGATGTTAGCTTCTGTAAATGTATATGATGAATGTTATGTGTAGTTACCAAACACGCAGAGGTGGGCACATAATCAAAGGCGACAGCTTAGTTTTGTCTTATTTTTTTTTCTGGTAATGGGGAGGTTGGGGTTTGAATACCAGCGTTTGTGAATATCAGAATATTTTTTCCCCCCGAATGTTGTTCCCACTCTTCCCCCGTATATATATTGAGTAGGCCTATATTTACTCTAAATTCTACCTTTCTCATTAGTGTAAATATGACGATATCCCAGAAGAGTAATAAAACTCTCTCCCTCTCTCTCACACACACCATGTAAGCACCAATTACGTCTAAATAAACGTTGAGTTTTCTTATTATTATTCTGTTAGTCTTATAATAACCGTAAGCTTACGGTTATTATAAGACTAAAAGAATAATAATAATTCTATTTTTAAACTATTATATTTATATACTTTGCTGTCGATTCCAAATAAAATTGAATGTTGAAGGTCGTGACAATGCATGAGAGGGGTGAAGAACAGTTTTGGAGTTTAAGAGTGGGGGAAGCCAGGCTAATCGCATGTTACCAGGGGAAGGAGTCTCTTCCCCTGCCTCTACAACTAGGGGCTCAGGGCCAAGCCCACCATCCCACCGCTAGCAGCGCGTTATACAGAGTCATTTGACTAGTATTGCATTAATTTGCTAGCTATATTTGATTTCAGATATACTTCCACCAGATAGTGAGTGATAAATCTGGTACCTTTTTCAATTCAGAAAACTTAATACCCGGACTAGTCACGTAAAAATAAACCATTAGCGCGTGGACATAACTTATAAACATATCGGTTAGAGTTCCTTCCCAGCCTTGAGTTCTGGTTCATCCCGTATAGCGCTCTTTAGTCGTGTTCGTCTGTATCGTCCCTGAAACTGACTCGTCAGTTCAGTGAGACGCGACCCGTCATATCTGTCAAAGCGTCGTAGACTGTGTTTCTCTAGTGAAAGAGACTATGGCGGCGCAGCAGGTGGATGAGAAGGTACGTGGGCGTCTTCTTCCAGAGCTTAATTTAGTATAACAGGGATATTTAACCTTTTTTGTTCGCGTACCCCCAGATATAATTTCTCTTCAACTTGTACCCCAAAAGTTGTCGATGCATAAGGCAAGTTATACATATTCTGTAAGATACATCTAAAATAAGTTACAAACAAAGTTTTAAGAAACACACACACACATATATATAAATAATTATATGTGTATATATGTATGTATTTTTTAAATTTTACGTACCCCTTAAGATGTCTATGCGTACCCCAGGTTGAATACCACTGGAGTAAAGGTGTCGGCCAAGGAGTATGCTGCTATGACTTGTGCTTTATACATATTATTAAGTACCATTCAAGAAGAAAACGGTGATGGGTTCGTGTAGTGCTTCAAAACGGTTAGTACTATGCAAATAAGCTTCTAACGGAACTGAAGCTCAATGACAGAAGTGGTTTTAGAAACTTCACTCCCATTGTCTCCACAGATTTTAAAATTATTTTACAAATGGTTTGTCCCAGTATAAAGAACAACTAGCTTGGTCCATATTATTTGCTGTCGACAATGTTGGTTGGTAAACACGCAAACAATGTTTCTAGTAACTCATTTGAAATGAATGACAAGAAACATGTTTACCTCTTTGGGCAACAAAAAGTGAACACGAAAGATTGTTGGCAAACAGTTTGTAAACACGATGCAATGTTTGCAAACAGTTTGGAAACTGTTCGCGAAAACAAGAGCAACATATTTTCAAACAGTGTTTCCAAGTGCGTATTAGGCTTGGATACCCTGGTTTGAGTCCGGGTGTTGCTAGCGGTGAAGATACTTAGGCCTACTATTTGTTCATGGGTTCGTCCTGCCATCAAATTATTACATATCCATATACTAGGGCTGTCGTGTAGTACTGTACATACTCTACTAGGGCTAGTTTATAAGCTTTAATGTCCAATTAGTAAATATCTATGCACTCAGGCTAGTGTGTAGTAATAAACATACTCTTCTAGGTTAATCTACTTTGTAAGTTCATAATCATTATTAACTTATTGTTCCAACAAACTGGGAACAATTTGTGATTCTCTTCCATATCTTTCTATATAGATACATTTATTCATCATCTATGGCCCTCCAGTTGCCTCTCTTCTGGATTCTTCCTCTACAGCGTCCATCCATCTTCTTCTCGGAAGTCTACCGACTACCTCCTCCATCCACTTCCTCGCCACTCTTCCAATCTCCGTCCTTTTCACATACCCGAACCATTTCATCCTTGATCTGGCGATTTTTCCACAAAAGGGTTCTTTGTAAGTTATACTGTCCAATTGGTAAATATTATTTAGGTGCCAGGGCTGACTGGTAAGCCTATGTAGTGATAGATGTGCTGCCTTATGTTAAGTCAGTTTGTTAGTCGCCCTCTGATGTGATCAGTATGTGGAAATTACGCATTAAATACCTCTATATCTGTCACCCAAATCACACTGGAAGACTTATAATACAAATTGCTACTATATTTACTTTACTCTGTCCATATGCCATGCCATGTGTTCTTCATCTTTCACTTTTGACAGGGGGTGTCATTTACGACAGTTACTGCATTTATTTTTCAATTTCTGTAAAATGTTCGACTATCTCTAGGCGTTATAGCTACTCTTATTCTTTAGTGCCGTAACAAAGGGTTGGTGACTTGTAGCCACCTTCCACCCCCTCTCCCCTTTGTTTCTCCATTAGTCTTAATGCATTTCGGTATCTTAACTCAATGTCTAGGTCAGTAGCTTATCAAAGTTATCAAATATGCATAGCCCCAATTACTTTAAAGTTAAACTGAAAATTACTTAAGGTAGCCCCCTACCTTAGCACTGAAACCATTTGGTGACACCCAGAAATCCCATGTTATTTAAGAAGTGCATTGTTATTTCAAAATATGGTTCACGTTAAATCGTTAAGATCGAACACTACACTTTTTTTTAAACTATAAAAATGTTAAATCAACTCCAATGGCAATTGGCACGAAATCTCGACGTTCTGAGATTAAAGTAAATGGTTATAAACATGATTCATACATATTACTACAAATAAAGTAATTTTTAACAAGTTCATAACAAGCATTCCAATATAATTGAGAATTATTGAAGGGTTTTGTAGTTTCAAAACGGCTATTCTAATTATAAAAACAGCAGTTTGAGGATACGTCTCTTCAATTAGGCGACGCCCTTGAAGAGGGATTTAATTCTATAAAAAATCCTTGATCTATCCTGTTTGGGGAGTTGATCTTCTATAGTTTAATTTTCACATGAAGAACAGTTTAGAAAATACTAACTTTTTTTTTTGCTGTCGACATTGATAACATTTTACTATTAATGATTATTATTTTAAAGGTATTAATCATATTTATCAAAAGTTATAGTTGCAGATCACATGACTTGACGTATGAATATATTAAAATTGTTTTAGTAACGTTTGTAATTGTTAAATACTTTTCTTCCTACCAGAATCTTACTATGCATGCTCCGTAAGCACCGTATCCTTATGATTTTTAATAACGTTATATCGTGTCAACTAATAGGAAAGTATAATAATACTTTGTTCGATCAAATTTATCGAAATAGAACAGTTACAGCAAATTCTAAAACACACCTATAATTTTAACATTTTATTTTTATCAGGTGTTTTTACTTTTAAAAAACCTGTTAAGATTTGTAAGCTAAAGTTATCTATTAAATTAAAATGAGGCACACATTAAGACAATGGCAACTGTTTCCTTTACTATTATTATTATTATTATTATTATTATTATTATTATTATTATTATTAGTATTATTATTATTATTAGCACCGCGTCTTACTACCCGTTCGGGTTATACGCTCTTACGCTAATGTGTAAATGATAGTGTGATTGTGAGATGAAATGGAGGACCTACAGTTTAACGTGGAATCCGAACCACGGTGGAGGCCTGGCATTTACTATAATTAATAATTTTATTTTGATTCTCACATAATTTTCTTTTATTTGTCTTCCCCTGATTGAGTCATACATAACGACATTGTGATTAGTCTTTAGAAAAGTTAAAATTGATCCAACTTAATAGAGTGCTACGGACTATGAATGGGGACGGACTGACAGACCAGGGACTATATGTAAAGTGATTTATTATTATTATTATTATTACTATTATTATTATTATTATTATTATTATTATTAGCACCGCGTCTTACTAGCCGTTCAGGTTATACGCACTTACGCTAATGTGTGATGGTAGGATGATTGTGAGATGAAATGAAGGACCTACAGTTTAACGTGAAATCCGAACCATGGTGGAGGCCTGGCATTCCCCACATTCACAAGATAAAGTGATTTGTTACTGTGAAGTTGAGCTCTTGTAGACTAGAACAACGGGTATGGTGTATGTAGATAGGGCATTAATTAGGAGACAATTAAACCCTCTTTCAGCCCCAGGATCAGGCCCACGCATCCATAATTATTCAGATTTTTTCACTATTCAAAAAAATTAAAATAATCTTGCTTCCCCACCAAATATATCGTTATAGAATCAGAGTTTCAGAGTGGGGTGCAAGAAGGTGCAGGCATATAGAGCCTTATTAAACTGTAAGACCTAGTTGGGAATAATACTTTCGAGCTGGCTCCCTGCCCACACCGGCTCATAATTCATAACCCCCCACCCCCCCCTTTTTTTTTAAGTCGTAACTTTAAAGGCTGGTGTCTCAATACTGAAGAGCCATCAAGTTGAACTTAAAAGGCCCTGAGCTTAGTCCTTCCTATCTCGTTTGAACAGATTGACATTTCTTATCACTTGACAGTCAAGGTCGGCTCACAGCAAAGGAAAGACTACGTACGATTTGCCTTGCTTTAACCCATGGCATATGTCTCATACTCATGGCGATGTTTTCGTACTTAATTCAATAAAGAAACGTGTATTGAAATAACGATGGTAACTTTCACGAAATAATGAGCGGATTAGTTCCTACGAAAAATATGGTTCATTATGGTAATTGCTTTCTTCCTTGTTTTTTGAATAATTAATACAACTAACAAAAATAAAACTATTTTCAAAAAACTCTTTGTACATGTAAAAATTAAAACCTTACTGTATCGAACTACTTACCTCAAATTAATAAAGATATTATTATTATTATTATTATTTAGCACCGCGTCTTACTACCCATTTGGGTTATACGCACTTACGCTAATGTGTAATGGTAGGGTGATTGTGAGATGAAATGAAGGACCTACAGTTTAATGTGGAATCCGAACCATGGTGGCGGCCTGGCATTCCCCATATTCACAAGATGTCTTGCCAGAGGTGAAGGAAGGGTTTGGTAATCAGATAAATCTGTGCCGGGACCGAGGATTGAACCCCGGCCGCCCACAAGTTTTGTTGATAGTTACTTGTTTTGATAATAATTGGTTGAAAACAAAGCTCATGTGAATGGCGCATTAGATTAGCCCACAACTCAATAAACTTTATATGGCAGTTTTAAAAACTACTCCCCATCATCCGCTTCGATGGCCACATGGTTTAAGGCGTCATTCTTGCAATAGACTAGAGCAGGGCTATTCAGTTAGTTATCAAACCGGGTCACTCCCAAAAATCATTATATTTGCTGGCCGGGCCAGACATTGAATTATATCTGGTAGTTATTTGGAACGTTATTAGATTATACTTTTACTTTTGTAGTTTAAAGGGGGAAGGCGGGTGTCGAGTGAAATGCAATTTGATATTTTATATAATATTGATATATTTCAGTGAAATAAAAAATTCTAGCAAACTTACAATAAGACTAATTACAAGCAAAGCACTGATAAGAGACTGACGATCTCTCTGGCCGTTCAAGATCAGGCGCCTTTACGTATCTTACGAGCTATACTACGCATCTCCAGTGATAGAGAAGTTAGACTTTCAATCCGCGGGTCAAACTGCGAGATTGGTGGGCTGGATGTGGCCCATGAGCCGCCAATTGAATAGCCCTGGACCATATTGTCAATGATCCGGTGACTCGGGTTCGAATCTCTGTCGGGTGTACTGAGGATGGTTTATCCACTCTCTCGACGAAAATGTTGGTACACTTCCTCTTAAATTCAACCTTATCTATTCTTAACCCGTTAACGTAATTAGTACATGTAAGTATAGCCCAAGCGGATAGTAAGGCATGGGGCTAAAAAAACTATCAATCCATGCATCTGTCACGTCATTTTCACAGATTTTTAATATCGTGCTCCCTTTTACTATTCGCATACTTACGCCAATGGATTAAATATTTTGAGGGCGGAATTTTACTAGAAATGAAACCTTAATTTTCTCGGTGGGAGAGTGAGGAACCATTAAGGAAAAATTCACCATGTTATACTCGGGTTGGATTATGAACCCCTACCTCCTTGTCAGGTGTAACCCCAGACTAAATTATACTAACGCCTTTGTCCAAGTGTTCACAGGTGTGAGTACCTTAACTTTTCTTTTTACCGCGTCTTAATACCTATTCGGTTTAGACAGAATCATATAAGTTATATTGAGCTGATGAGGTAGGGATTAGGAAGATTGAATTTTAAAGAAATGTACCTGCATTTACGTGGAGGAAGAGTAGGAGGCCATTTGGGAAAGCCCACACTCAGTCCACCTGATTGAGATTCGAGCTCCGACCTCCCCTTCACCATCAAACAAGAATAAACTACAGTATATTTACATTTAAACCATGTGTCCACGGGTACAGGTTTTAACTTGTGCTAAGGTTCCTAAAAACATCACCCTACGCGATCCAGGGTCTGTTCACACATCGTTTTATTTGTATCACCAACAAGTAAACCCTCTCACGAATGATTGCTTTAAAGAAAAGCCCAACCCTTGATAACCCAATCCCGTCAAATCGATATGAAGTGCGGGGGTAAAAAAAAGTAGGTCATCTTCACTGCGCAGGTGTTGTGCGCATCCTCGCTTCAGCTGATCGTTTTCTCCTCTAAAATTTGGTTTATGATCAGCAAACTCCCGGAGTGATACTGGAAGAATCGTATTTGATTCGAATCTATAAATCCTAGATTATGATTGGATGTGATTAGCTCAAAATTAGAATTTGTAATTCATACTTACTTAACAAATTAATATAATCAGACTGGAAACAAGTTGCGTGTTAGAGAGAAGATGCAATTANTGTATTTGAGAAAAGTATCTAGGCTCACAACCAACCTTTGCAATATGATTAAAAAAGTTGTGTGAACTTTATTTGAGTTTCCACCTTATGAGGTTAGTGGTATTTTGAGGCTCGATTCTTACTTTACTCGAACATTTTTTTAGGAATGAGATTTGATTCGAGTCATACAGCTAAGATTTGGATTCAATTCTAAATTGAAAATTATAGTCACACAGGCTTACCATGGATAAAGTTTAACTTAGATCGATAATATTGCCGACAGCAAGCGTTGCATCGTAGTGTAATAACCTGGAGTCTTCATTAGACAACAGTGTAATTGACATCAGTGAAACAGTTTTGACATATTTTAAGAAAAAATAAATAAATTGAAATACACTTATTTTAAAACTAAAAAATTCTTTCACAAATCGCAATTTGCCTGTTCACAAGTGTAGGGAATAATGCAGAAAATCACACTTAGATGCGATTTCTGGTTTGAAGGTAATATTGTAACGAGAATCTTGGTTGATCGGCTCCTAGAGGGACTCCACCTAATTGAAGGAAAATATATTGGGACTTTATTTCTGAAACTTCAAAATCCCTGAAACAATTCTCAATGGTTTTTTTTATCACTGAGTCTTACTACCCGTTTTGGTTATACGCTTTCAATTCTTAAAATGCTGTTTTGTCCCTCTTAAAAACTGACTTTTTAGTTTGAAAATTCCCTGAAGATGAGGTAGTTTTTTTAAGCAACACATCTTACTACCCGTTTGGGATAAACGCCTATACACTAATTACACTGATGGTTTTAGATATTAGTAAGGTTAAATATAAAGGATGTGTGTCCCCATTTGTTTGGAGGGAGAGAGGAATATTATTTATGGAAACTCCCAGACCAAGAATGAACCCCGATCTCCCCGTCCTCGGCAGTCTAATACATTGCGAGAGTAGTGCCTTAGACCATGTGGCCACTGAAGCGGGTTGAAAATGAGTTAATTCCCCCTTTTCATTAATACATCTAAACTTAAAGTGTAAAGTTTTTAATAGTCTTCCGCTTCCATTTTCATATGAACCTTATTTTGAAATAACAAACTACTTCTTAAATAACCCGGAATTTACGAATGTCTGCAAGGCATCTAAGTGCTCCTGTAGGTGTTTATATTAGCTACGAATTCACAATAGGTCATGTGTGGGGAAGCAGTTTTAGCTCTACTTTCTTATGAATAGACATTTGGAGCACTTTGTAAAGAATACAAACTTATGTTTTGTGCTCTACAATCAAGAGGTAGTTTTTTAATTCAAATATTGTTTATTTTGTATTTGATCTCGTGTATATCTTATTTTGTAAATTTATTTTAATTAAGTTAAGTGAAAGGTGCCAAACTATAATAATTTGTTATCTACGGCTATGGCCGCATTTAAATATCATATTCTTTAAATTGAAAAATAATACCCGGACACGGCCTTGGTCCTGGTCCCGGTCCCAGGTTCAATTCCCGTGTCCAGGTGTCATTTTTCAATTTAAGGAATATAAAATTGAGAAGTGTTAGCGCGATGATTTAATCATAATGTTTTCATAATTCACATTTAAAATATCTAGAGACTCCACTGGAGGAGACTGTCTTTTGATTGTTTGGACTTGTGAGTACGAGTCGAAGAATTCGAAAACAACTTTATGGAGTAGCGTATTCATCTCACACGTACCCAGCTTAAAGATGGCGAATAAATTAAAAATATTTGATAAGTACAAAGTTTTTCTTTGACAAACTTAGTATTTACACAATACTTTCATCTAAGACTTTACAAAATGCAAATGTTCAGTCAATGAAAGACACGGATCTAGAAAATACAATGATGAAATTTGGTGGCGTATTTTGAACTAAGTTAAATAGTTGACTACTATAATACGATTGTATATTAGCAATTTATTAATTTTATCGAAATTGCTTCGGTGGCCGCTTGGTCTAAGGCGCTACTCTTATAGTAGGCTAGACCGTTGATGACTGGGAAATCGAGGTTCGAATCTCGGTAAGGTGTAAGCCTACTAAAGGTGGTTTTTACAAAAGAATGTTCTATTATTTTTCTCTCTTCCTCCACACAAATATGGGTACACTTGATCTAAATTTAACCTTCCTAATCCCTAACACCATTAGCGTAATTAGTACATACGCGTATAACCCGGACGGGTAGTAAGACGTGGTGATAATTTTTTTTTATCGAATATCTCCTCCTTCACTGCAATAATATGAATTGCGTAGGCATAATCCATTCTCACATATTATAACTACAAACTACATGAAAACATGGCTGACGATAGTCATCTTGAGCTCTCAACAGAGAATAAACACGCACAGGAAAATACTTCTTTATTCTTCGACTTACGAATTAGTGAAGCCAAAAATTCACAATTTTGGGGTTAAAATCCCAGTTGTTTCCGATCTGGTTGCCTGCCATATTTCGAATTCTTATGCACATATTCAAGTAAAAAGGTATGATTTCATGTTTTAAATTGTGCTATCAGATTAACCCTGTAATCAGGTCACACTTGGCTGTATAATTGATTGTTTTATTTAGGTCTAAATTTAGGTGAGAGTTATATCGTAGACAAAGTCCTTTCACTGTGGTTCCATGGGCGTCATTAGCAACGCTGACCGGGGGGATACGTCCCCCCTCCCCCCAATAATTCAATAATTTCATTTAATAATTTACCTTACATGATAAATTTTAGTTAGTTAAACTGTATAATGGAATAAAGTGGAGCATCTTGTTCGGTTTTACTCAGCTCGTCTTGTGAGGCAGAGAGAAGTTTCAGCTCTCTCAGACGAGCATCTTGTTCGGTTTTACTAGAAGTTTCAGCTCTCTCAGACGAGCATCTTGTTCGGTTTTACCCAGCTCGTCTTGTGAGGCAGAGAGAAGTTTCAGCTCTCTCAGACGAGCATCTTGTTCGGTTTTACCCAGCTCGTCTTGTGAGGCAAAGAGAAGTTTCAGCTCTCTCAGACGAGCATCTTGTTCGGTTTTACTCAGCTCGTCTTGTGAGGCAGAGAGAAGTTTCAGCTCTCTCAGACGAGCATCTTGTTCGGTTTTACTCAGCTCGTCTTGTGAGGCAGAGAGAAGTTTCAGCTCTCTCAGACGAGCATCTTGTTCGGTTTTACCCAGCTCGTCTTGTGAGGCAGAGAGAAGTTTCAGCTCTCTCAGACGGCTGAAGACATATTTGTGTTCCACGATGACTCAAAAGAGACTGAACTACGTTGCCTTTTGTCATGTTCACATAGAATCTCCGAATCATTCGATATTAGGAAAATTTCTGTAACACTGGTCTCCCTGTTCCATTTAGTTTATTTAAATTTATGACAAGCTTATCTTACCTCCAAGGCAAGGTTTTGTCTATGGCGATTTAGAACGTTTTTTGAATGAGCGAAAACTCGTGACCTGTAAAGGGAGAAGCGCCAGGTTTTTGTGTGAAGACAAAGGGTGAAGTTGGCTTCACTCCGCCAGTAACTGAAATTTAAATGGTAATATTTACCCATCTACGAGTTTTAAATACCACGATGAAAAGCCCCAGGTTCGGTTTCCGGCCTGGACAGTTTGGTTTGGCAAATTTCAACTAAGATTCCGAGATATCACAAAATTAATAACCAGGTATATGTTCTCGTCAAATTTTCGACAAATTATACGACTCCAAGATTTTCATCTTTTACATCTAACTTCATCAGCTGCATCTTACATCTTCAGATTTATTAAAAATAGTTTTTAAGTTTAAAACAACATTATTTCTCAACGTAAATATTAATTTTAACGAAATTCAGACTTTTATTTATTTTTAATATACCCATTAATTGAAGCGTGCGGCCAAATAAAGGTCTATGTTGCAATTGGTAAGCTTTGAGACAATACATTTTCAAACTTTTGAGAGTACTAATCGTATGTGGCATCCAAGCAATACATAGACCTTTTTCCACAGTACTATGAAAACTATTTAGTGCTATTATTTCACCTGAAAATATTGTATTCTGTTAATTAACATAAAATAGGCACATTCAGGATTCCAGGTTTGCATGAATGAATGAATGAATGAATTAGGCCAGGATGAAGACAACGCCATGTCTTTCTTTCACATTCTAAATATGCTTTAACACAATACTACATTATGGTTTTATTTTAACATCATAAAAATAAATATATACTACACTAATGTAATATCTTGTTTTGTCGCAAAACTACATATTTCAACAGCAAGAATAAATAATAATAATAAATTTTAAGTTTTTTAAATGTACATAAAATAAAATAAAATAATAGAGAATATCAAAATATTAATTTTCTTAGTCTGAAACAGATAATATTTTCTCAGTTTGTATTAACACTGAGCAGCAACAAATATGGATATTCACGCACTCGCGATTTAATGGAAGCAATACAGAACCACAAAGTACTAAACTTTTTTTGTACAAATAAAGAAAAAATGCTTGAAAATATGAGATAGCCTGTCCCAGGCACACAATGTGGCTACTGCACATATACCTTTATTCCAGAGCAAATGAAGAGTCCAGCGGGAAAACAGGGTAAGTCCAAAATCTTCGATTTTCTTATTTCAATGCCATCTAGTAGTTCAACCGCCATATTTTACGAATGTTTCATCAAACTGGGGAAAAACATGAGGAGTCCAGAGATATTTACAATATTAAAATACCAGTACAGGGAAAAAAGCTGATAAGTCCATACAAAACTGGGGAATAACCTGACAAGTTTAGGAAATCTTACAACATTTTTCCGTAGTTAATATGCCGCCGCTTACAAAAACAGTCAAGTAGCTGCTTTTCATCAAAGAATTTTTATTGAAACAAGAGAGTAAAGTACAATATGAAATCGCTACTGACCGCCGCCACCTGTGGGTCACCTTATCGCCAACCAATATTTTGTGAAAGTCGTGGCTCTTGTTATTCAGAGTGTTCAGCTGTCACCGTGTGGCAAGCAATCTCTCATCTACACCGACCACTGATATTTGTATCATGACTACTTTTGTTATAGAACCATTGTGAGCGACGGTGACCAACAAATATCGTTAAAAATATCCTTGTCACCGATTCCTTGCCCATCTCTAATAACCTGTTTAATTAGTATAATTTTGTGAATGTTTGTGTCAGGGCTTTGCCAGCATCTATGTAGACTGTAATTTTCTTTATTTAAAGTTAGTGTAGAAACTTTTTTTAATGCGTTTTATTCTGGTCAATAACAATGGTTTTACAAGAGAGTGATTCGATTTGTGACAAAGGAAATAGTAGTTCAAAGCAGAAGCTGACAAGGAAGAGAAGAAAATTTGGCCGTGTCAGAGACGCAAGCAAACTCTTGAGATAGCAATCAAATGAAACAGGAGAACCATGTAAGTGTAGAAAAAAGTGTGTTGTTGTTTTAAGTGACGAAAGTAAGAAACGTATTATCATGCACATGAATGAATTTCTAAGCCATGATGAGAGTAATCTGTATCTTAGTGGGCTAATAACAGTGGCCCCAGTGCAGCGGAAACGACCGAGGAAAGATGAGGAGGTAAATTTTCGTGAGGCTTCCTACATATTTTGTATCCGCATTGTTGAAAGTGTTCAAGAAATACCTGTTTGCAAGTCAGCGTTCCTGTCGCTACACGGGATTTGAAAGGGTAAGCTAAACTACTTACTACAGTCTCTATAGCGAGAAGGTAAAGTCCAGCGAGACAAGAGAGGGAAACACAAAACACGCCTTCACGCATTGAATGATGAAACCCGTAGTGGGATTCACTAGTATATAAATTCATTTCAAGCACGAAACAGCCATTTTAGTTGAAAAAAAACCTGAGAAAAAGTACCTACCTGAATCCTTGAATATAAGAAAAATGTTTGAAATGTTCAAGGAAAAGTTTCCAGAACAGAAAGTATCTTATGAAACAGATCGTACAATCTTCAACATTGACTTTAATATCAGTTTCGGCTACCCGCGGTGCGATACTTGTAGTTCCTGTGATAGAGTTTAAGT
Organism: Timema monikensis; assembly: GCA_902151445.1. Taxonomy (NCBI): domain Eukaryota; kingdom Metazoa; phylum Arthropoda; class Insecta; order Phasmatodea; family Timematidae; genus Timema; species Timema monikensis. The sequence goes on from CABFVZ010003162.1 coordinate 77,704, forward strand.
ATAATAAAAATAAATTGGAGAAGGATATAGCTGCAACAGCTGCAGAAGAAAGAAAGCATGTGCTTCGTTTTGAACTGTTGACACTTGAAACAGAACACCAGCTCCACCTGAAAAAGCAGCAAGTGTTTTACGATAGGAAAAGGAAAGATAAGAAAGAGTGTATGAAAAACCCTCTAAAGGCTGCAATTTCTATGGACTACAGTGAAAACTTTCCATGCCCAAACATTAAGACCAGTGATGTTTACTATCACCGGCAATTATCTGTTTTCATATTCAATGTCCACGTGCTTTCAACAGGAGATAGTTATTTTTATATGTACCCTGAGAGCATTGGGCGGAAAGGAGCAGATGAGGTCTGTTCATTCCTGCATCACTTTATATACAACTTTATGGATCCACAAATCAAACATCTTGAGATTTTTTGCGACTCATCTGGAGGCCAAATTAAAAATGTATCTACATTCAAATTCTTCCATCATTTGGTGCACTATGAAAAGCGACTAGATTACGTAAAGGTAGTCGTCCCCACAAGAGGGCATTCGTACTTAAAATGCGATTAGAACATAGGTTTGATCTCAGGGAGAAGAAGCTGAATTACCAAAGGACTGGTATAAAGTATTCCGAGATGCACGGTGACTTCCTTCAGCTTTTGAGATCATCAATGTTGAAGAATAACCTTAAATCATCAAAGGATGGTCAGCCCATCTGGACCACATCTGCAAGAAAAAGCTTCCTTTACACTCCAGGCCTGTAAGGGAGCTGTACATCACACGAGATCATGCAGCCTTGGTCAGGTTTCGAACGAGCTACAATGGTTTCTACGAGCAAGCTACCGTGGTTCCACCAAAGAAAAAGCGAACTACTCTGCTGACAGAACATGACTTGAGAGAGGGCAAGATAACCCTGCCATTTGTACATTACGAAGGTATGTTAGAATTATTTCATAACTTAAAACTTTAATAGACAAGTTTTACTTATTTTGTATTTATTTATTAAGAGTTTTGTGTTATTTTAACAATAATTTGTTACATGAAATAATCATAAAGATTAAAGGAGTAACCTAGCTAAGGAATATCTATAGTATTTTATTTATCGATTAATTTTTTTAGGTTTCCTTAAAATTTCCTCCGAGAAGTACAAGGATCCACAACATCTTAAACGATTATGCTTCAGTGAAACTCAACTTACTTTGATCATCTTCCCCAATAGAAGACTGGTGAAAAAACTTCTTACTTAAGAAAATGTTTTGACGATTCATTGTAAGTGTAGTTTTTGTAAGCTTAAAATACTGACATTCTTTGTAAAATAAATAGAATGCAATTTAAACCGTGATTCCCTCCTCACTTGCCTAATTACCCTCTCCCCCCAATCCTCATATGAATAAAACAAACGTCCTAATATGTTCAAAGAAATAATTTCTTCTGTTCTTTAAGTAGTCATAGGAAAAACATAGTAAAAACTTGATAAACCCTGGACGTATCAGATTTTTCCCATTTATAGGTTGGGCTGGTTGTAAAAAATCAAGTATGAAGAAGTGTTTTTTGGAGTAATGCATTCAAACCAGTGAATAATGTGTTATAATATTAACAAGACACAATATGAAAGATAGAAGCATAGCAAATCATGAAAAGATAAGTCTGCACAGGTCTTGAAACTTTCAAAATTGTCTCCAGTAAGATTTCATAATTGTGACTTATCAGGCTTTTCCCCTGGGCTCTTCAAATACAAGCTCCGCTCTGAAGACGAACACTGGTTTGTGCTGCCAGCTCAAGGAAAATAATACAACTACCTTATTGGGCGGGAAGAGGAATTTATGTAGACCCCTTTTCCACCAAAAACTCAACATGTGTTTAAATGTAATATAGACCCTTATTGGTCCGCACGCTTCAATTGTTGGACTAACAATAAGGGAATAGACATTCCATTTTTTCTATTATTATTGTTACTATTTTAACTTCAATCTCAAATGTTTAAGAAGACTATTGCAGTGACCAAACTGTTTCTAAGTGCCAAGCGGCAGTAAAAAATCTATTCTATTTTCTGAAACATGTAAAATTTAGTGTTATATTCGAGGATAACTCCTAGAAAAGATAGTTAAATTTTTAAAAGGAAACAAAATAATACATTCATTTACAATTGCATATAATGTTTTTGTTGTATTATTTTATTCATTGCTTACCTGATATTACAGAGTTTTGTTATTGTTGTTGTATTGTTAATACTATTGTTTGTGACTCTCATCATCATTTAGGCATCTCTAGATGTTAGGTAATAATGTTATTCAAGATGGTGTTGGCCTTGTCTGGTCATGAACTTCCAGCATATGCCGTATCCTCTTCGGAAAAAAAAAGTGTACGAAATCGACAAGAAGAAAACAGAGAAAGACAACACATTTCAGAGATAGAGTTTCGAAAAGAAAATCTGAAAAAGAAAATTGTTAAATTCTCATGGCAAATCGGGCACCATGACGAGGGAGGGGAGGGATAGCTTATATAATTCTTATACCACAGTGGGTCACGGGCAACGCAGCGTGGGATTGCTAGTTATATATATATAAATATATATATATATATATATATATATTATATTCCTCTTTCGATAGACTGTGGCACTGAGGTTACCACAGTATTGATGGTAAGTTTCCCTAAAATAAATCCCATCCTCCTTCTATACAAATAGGGATAACATTTCTCTAAATTCTACTTCTCTTCCATTAGCGTAGCTAAAATGCGCTTAGTTCAGACGAGACCTAAGACTTAGCAGGAAAATATAGGTGATTATTCCCTGAATATTCACTTATCACTCGTTATCTAACTATGTGTGTACTATGTATGTGGTAAACTAGATAGTGTGTTTGAATTCCAATTTGTACACATTTTAAAAGTATTATCATCTAGGCATTGCTAAATAAAAGACACTCGTTTTCAACCTCTCAAAGCTGATAAATATTCTTTAAGAATAACCTTAATCCCTCCATATTACGTTATCAATTATGGGAATCATCTCTGTTCTTTTTGTAATCTACTGTGTATAAGCATCAGTTTCTTAACTCCACTTTAACCCCCCGATTTGGCAACACCGATAGCTCAATGTGTATCCCTCGACATATACAAGGAAAATAGATTATAATCTATAGTAGGGGTTTCCAACGTGGCCCGCGAAGTTTTTTTTGGAAAAGTTATCTACTGTAGTAAAATTGATATTTTTACCCGAGAATCGGAAAGTTTTGACTTGCTTGGCGAAAAATCCATGATAGCTTCAACTGATGTTTGTTCAATAATAAACTTAACTGCGCTCTATTTTTAAAATAATTTTTGGTCGACCTCGCTGGTCCTAGGGTAAGGTGCTCAAATTAGGACCCGATGTTCGTGGGTTCGACGGATTTTTCTTGAACGATAACAATTCTTAGCACAACTTCCCTAGGAGAAAAAGTAAATCCGTCGGTCCCATGTCGATTGTGGCATGTAAAATAACCCTGGAAAGTATGTGAACGTGCCTTTCCCGCCAAAATTAGTAGACCCTTTCGTTCTCGTTCATAGGAATTCTCGTATGGTTATATAATCAGTCGGTTCAGAAAGTGCACGTTAAATACCTCAAATAAATGGGGAAAAAAAGTTTGTGTATTCGGGCGAGTTTTATTTCTTTAAGCCCGCTAGCCGATTATGATCCGGCCCGCTACTATACTCGTAGATTAAATTGTGGCCCTCGGCCGTTGGAAACCTCTGGTCTAGAGCGTCACTCTCGCAATAGACTAGATCGGCGATGATGGGGAGATTGGGGTTTGAATCCTGGTCGGGGTGTTTTTCCTCAATATTTATCTACTCTACCTCCACGCAAATTTGGGTATATTTCCTTTAAATTCAACCTTCCTCATCTTTAACACACTTGCCTAGTTGGTGCACAGGCGTATAGGCCAAATGGGTACTAAGACGCTGTATACTATAACTGTATACTATCTATATACCGTTTATTTATATATATATAGCTTCAGAAGATACATTTAGTAATAACAACATCCATTGAATATTTGTCAAAGAAATTGTGCCATTTAGTGAAAACTTTATCTCTTAATTTAAAAAAGTTTTCATTTTCCAATACACACATGACAAAAATTCACTGTTGAAATTACAATGAGTATAAAGTTAAATTGAACTTGAGCCATTTTTTTTATGTATATTCGCAACAACAAAAATATTTTCGCTATAAAAGCTGCGCTCCCAACCCACCTTGCCCATGACTAGAGCATAATGTATATTATACCACCACGTCTTAGTGTCTGTTCAGATTAAACACATATATTTTAATTTACCCTAATGGTCTAGGAATGAGGAAGGAAGCAATTTAGAGATCATTTACCCGTATTTATGTGGATTGAGAGTGGAAACTAGTTTAGTAAAAAAAAAACTTATCAAACTCGACCGGGATTTGAGCCCCGATCCCCTGTCATCAGCAGGCGAGTGTGACACTTTGGATTAAAGATTTCCAACTTGCTGTCCTTGATGCCTTTTCTTTTGCTGCCAACAAAGTTTATTGAAAAAGTAATCTTCTGTTGTAAAAATTGATATTTTCAGCCGAAATAAGAAAAGTTTTAATTTGCATGATAAAATCCATGAAAGCCCCAACTGATGCGTATGTTTAATTTCCACCTTACATCTGCTGTATTATTTTAACGTATCAAAGATCTTTCTCTCTCTCTCTCTCTCTCTCTCTCTCTCTCTCTCTCTCTGTCTCTCTCTCTTTATATATATATTAGAGTAGGAAAATGTGTTTTACATGTAATTAAACATGTTTAAGCTCACATTTCTTATTTCATTCACAATTAAATATCTGTTTTTGTTTTTGCATAACTTAAAAAAACTCGGTGATTATGATGTCCGATTATTTTCTCTGATAGAGTTGATGATCATAAAGGTATAATTTAGGGGAAGTGCAAGAATATTTTCGTGGAGGTAAAGGGGGAAACAATATAAGGATAAAGCTCAGTTCGCATAGCTGGGATACGAACCCCAGCCTCTCTCCTATTCTGCATATAAGGCACGAGACAGACGTGTGTGTCATTGACAGCTAGTACTGGCACTATCCACTCTACTCATTCTGCTCACCTAGATCAGTTAACGTGTGTGGAATAGGTTTACATCATAAAAAGGGAGATAAATGAGTATTTTTATTAAAAATTACTATCAAGAAGTGAAAATATTAAGTCTTTACTTCAACTGGTTTTAAATGAAAGAAAGAAATCATAAGGAACATGCAGTACATACGAGCCATGTTGTGTTTTCCCCGTTATGCCCTTCCCCTCTTCTCCTATTTCCTCCTCGTATCCACGTGAGTAATGTGTTTTATGTATGTGCATGTATTGAAAGGGCAAGACAAATGAGGTAAGCTAGTGTTGAGTACAGAGATAAGCTATATTTGCCATTCAGAGGAGGTGTTGATGATATAGTCTGTGTTCAAACTGGTCGCTGTGGACATCTCATCCTCCGACACATCTCTTTATCAACACAATAACTTCGCGACACTAGAACAGGGAAGATTGAGCAAGGTGGGTGATCCATGGATACAGTTCATTTTATACTTATTATTAGGTTGTTGGTACAAATCTGTGAATAATTAATATTATGATAAAGTGATTGCTTTTGATACTTTTTAGCTGCTAGTCTCAGCATCAACGTGTCAATTTAATTATACATTCAAGGAAATTGTTACAGTATTTATTTATTTAGCTACAAAAAAAATAGAAAAAATAATACTAATAAAAATATTTAAATAAATAGTAAATGCATAAGAATTCAAAAAGCAATGACATAATCTAACAAATAAAAAAGTAATAACAATAAACAATCAAAATTCAGAATAATGTAAGTTTAAATGTGTAAAGCATAGAATATACTGGGTAAATTAATGATAGGGGTGCTCCTTAAATAACTCTCTTGAGTTTGGCTTTTCTTTCGTGATAAAAGTCGAATTCGACAAACCTAGATTTGGCGCTAAGATACAATGGCCTATAGGGCAGGGCTCACCTTGTAAAAGTTAATGAGAGAAAATAATTTTGGTTTATGATAGTCCCAAGAACAAGGACAAATCAAGGACAAATGTACAAGTAATGTTGTTGAAGATATTAAAAACAAAAAGGGCATCACACTAAAGTACACGCGAGAAAAGAGTTTGGAGCCCTAAAAGGTTTCGAGTTTGTCATAATCATCATAAATCAAGTTAATGTATCATAGCAAGTAGCAACAAATTTACGTTGAACGTTGTCCAATCTTAGAGAGTCGGTTAAGGTAATGGAAGTCCAAGCAATACTTCCATATCCAATTTTAGATATTAGTAAGGCATAATAAAGGCATACAATAGTCAACTTTCTTAAATGGAGCGGTAGTAAATTATTAGGTCCAAATAGTTTCATCAATCGAGATATTATATTGTCAACATGATAGTTAAAATAGAGTTTGTTGTCCATGAGAACACCTAGATCAGTGGCTCCCAAAATGTTGTACGCGTACCACCAGTGGTACGTACAATTATTCCCAGTGATACGATGTGAGAAGCCAACTAAAACAAGCAACCATAAGTCGGGGGAAAAAATAGATTTATATATTACGATCAAGTTTAACCAAAAGTGAAACAGATTTAAACAATGGTTAAAGGGACGGCAACACTTATTCAAACTCAAACAGCCGCGCAATATGTGGGGCACCATTAAATCCTTACCGAAATAATAAATGTTCAGCATTATCTTGGTGGCACCCTAAATTAATAAAATTGTTGGGGTGGTACGCCATTCAAAAGACCTTGGAGCCGCAGACCTAGATCATTAATATAAAGGGAGCGAAATATGTTATCAATAACCAATTTATAAGTAAAAAATATAGAATTAAGTTTCCTAGTTTAAGATATGTATTTGGTATTTAATTTATAATAATAATGAATCAAATAGCCAAAGCTATTATTTATGCTTTTTAGTGAGGAATACTCCATCTAGATATTATATTCTAAAAATTTAAAAATGACACCTGGACATCGGAATCGAACCCGGGACCTTTGTCTTAGTGTGTCAATGCTCTTATCATTGAGCTATTCAGGTCCTAGATTCGATTCCCGTGTCCAGGCATCATTTTTCAATTTTCAGAATATAATAATAACACAAAATAAAATAATTTGTGCATACACAAGCTATTTTAAAAAGATGAGCTAATAGCGCCTCTGACTACGCTATAGAGAATTCCGAATCATTCTAACCGCACCTAATTTCGCTTTAGGGGAAGGATAAGATAAGAAATTCCAAGCCCACCCAAAATTGAAGCAAAGTTTTAAGGATGATCATTTAAAGCAAA
>CABFVZ010003163.1:0-51244 GCA_902151445.1 Timema monikensis
GAACAAAGTGTGGTTTTCACTTTTTTTTTTTCTATTTTCTGTCTAAACAAATTGTGGTGCACTTATTTTAATTTTAACCTCCCTATACCATTTATTTAAATGATTAGCGCTAGTAGTGACTATAAAAACTATGTCACTGAAAAAAAACAAAAATAAATGGGTAGATTTTTTTAAATATAAGGAAGAAAAATTATTATATTTATTTTTACAGAAAAAGATAAACTAAATAAAAATACAACTTTCTGTAGATAATGATTTCCTATGGTAACTCAGAAAAATTATACTTTGACAGGGATTTGAGCCTTTGTGCTTCAACTTTGGGCGTCATTCTATAAAACCCCGAGATTGCACTCGTCATCACTACTTAGAGAGTATATCAGAGACAGCTTGACTTTTGTTAAGAAGCAAGCAACAAAGTTTAAAGGATTATGGGGGGTGGTGACGGCCTGGATGAATTGTGGAATGTAAGACACTCTGAACTTGGGGAGGTAAAGGAACAGTGAGAGGGGTCAGTGTGGTTTGACTGCCATAGCTACAGTAGCGCACCTCTACTGAGGTGAGATAATTCATAGTACTAATTGGAAGAAAGATTTGATAAATCTCGATATGTCCATCCAAATCTTAATCAGATCTTAATTTTGTTTTCCAGAGACAACATGGAGTCCTCAACCTCCGCTCATGACCCTCTTCAAACTGAGCTGTAGTCCAGAGTGCTCCACTTCACAGGAGGCCAGGGAGAAGCTCTGGGAGCTGCACTTTGTGGAGTATGGCCGAGGGGTGACCATGTATCGAACCACGGAGGTGGCCAGGCTGGTTCTTCAAGGGGTCCCGGACAGACTAAGACGAGAGGTCTGGCCGGCTTTCTCAGGTCTGTCATATCTAGTTATCAGAGTCATAGAATATTTGTAACATTTTATCTAAAAATATTTCCAACTCCCAGAAATACTGTTAAAAATATCACATAATAGTTGTTCTCGCACAAAATTTATTGATTTTCTATAAAAACTTGGAAAAATTAACAAAATCTGTACAAAACTCTTTTAAAAAGATAGTATTTTGTATTTTATTTTTATAAAATTCCAAACGATTGTTAAAATACTGACTTAGACATTACCATAAACTGCAATATTGTTATTTAAAATTTAAACCAATTAACTGTCAAAAACATTAGGAATAATTAAGTATGGGTTCTTCAAATAGGCTGAAAACAGTAATAGACATATAGGTAAATATTTCTTGGAACAACAGTTTTAAGTAAAACCTGACATGTTGCCAGACCATTAATTTATCACTTAATGTGAACAAAATCTTAATTTTAGAAATTAAAAGTATGGTACAGCATGCAGACTTTCTCGCTACTTTACCTAAAAATGGAGACATTTACTTAAAACTCTCAAGATATGTGACACAAAATAAAAGTCATTGTTGCAGAAACATTTTGAAGAGAATAGCATCATATTCCACAAAATAACATAGATGAAATAATAAACACCATTACAGAAATATATTGAGAGAAAAGGAACATCACTGATCACCAAACAGCATAACAATCAACTCTCCATTTCCCAGAGGACTATTTAAAAATATGGCACAAAAATCAGGGCTGTGGAGTCTGTGCTCCAAGCCTTTGACAATAACTCCTATATTTTCCACCATTTGACTCTGACTCCTTCATAAATGGCTATAGTATAAAATTAATAATAAGTTAATAACAAATTTACTGCAGGTAAATGCCTCGATACACATTACTTTGTGGGAAGCTTCTTTGACACTCTAAATTTATATTTGAATAAATTTGTTAATTCAAAACACAAACATTTCTCCTAAAAAATAAAATTTAAGTATAATATCAAAATAATATAGTTACCATAAATTGTTATATTATTTTTTTAATATATTTTGAAGCTGGAGTCAAAGTCTGTACATTTTTACCAATTCCACCCAAAATTACTTCAGACTTCACAGCCTTGACAGAAACTATTGTTTTAAAAAAAATACATTTCACATACAAGTTTTTTCATCTTTAAGAGTCCTACAACATTTACATTATAAGTTATTTTGTATCTCAAAGAATTGCGGAAATATGATCAAAATTGGAGATATCCACCAATGTAAAGTACCCTCTAAGTATTTTTTCTTGAAAAAATAAGATACTCCATTCTGTTTATAATATTAAACAATGCCCGAATACAAATTTTGATCAAAACTTTTATAGCCAATTTTGAGAAAATTGATTTGTTCTGTTTTCTCCATCATTTTAACTACCCATCATCAATTTTATAGATATACATATAATTTCAAAAACTGCTTTGGGGAACCTATGAAAACTTTATATATCAAGCTTTTGATCATGAACAATGAAATGGTTTGGCTCTATGTTTTTATACAGACAGCATCCTGAAAACAATTTTTTGGAGTTAGGTGGTCATGAATAGCGACCCAGATTTGTGGTAGATAAAATTATCGGGTCTTGTTGAATTAAAAATTGTATCTCATTATTATAATTTGGTAAATAAGATGTATATTTCGTTTAAAAATGGTAAAAAAATCAACTCAACTTCAGTTGTTGTAGTGCCAGTGATAGAAAACTTACAGCTAATTTCCTTAGTATCAAATTTTAAATATTTCCCTTTGGTCACAATATGACTGTCATAAAAACACGACCTAACAAGTATTTTACTTCTTTACCAATGGTCTTTGGTCGAGGGAAATACATTTTCAAGAGTGAGAACTTTGAATGATTATTGGAATATTAAGAATTTTTTTGTATATTAGGACAGAATAGAAACACTGTACACTAATGTAAAGTAAGTGATAGTAAAGGAAGCCAATATGAAATGATAGTTAGATTAGGCATAGATAATTGGTTAGGTTAGGTTAGTTTAGTTTATATTAGGCCAAGTCAAGATAAATGTTCCTCTCTAAGTCTAACCTAACTATCATTTCATGTTGGCTTCCTTCACTATCATTTACTTAACATTAATGTATAGTGTCTTATTACATGTTTTATTAAGTTTTTTTTGTAATGGAGCAGTTGGAACAATTTTTTCTGGAACTTTGCTAAAAAAAGACAAAGAATGATGATATCTGCTACTTAGTAAAAATATTTATAGTTTTGATATCATTAATTCTGATCAGAATTTACTTAATTGATTATTATCTCCAAAGTTGTCAATTTCACAAAAATATCCAATTTTGTTTTATTTTGTGTGTGTAAAACACATTTTCAATGCACTTTTTTCATACATAATATTTTATTAATTAAAAACATCTTTTTAGTATTCTTTTTCTTTCTTTCTTTTTTTTACCATAAATATACTTATTACGAGGCTTTGTTAACTGCCACTATTGTAATATATTGCTAAACTAATTTTTGTTCAATTCTATTTTCTGGCTCGTAACTTGACATCACAATGTTTGTTGAGCAGGGGCAGTAAATGAGATGGCCGCTAACCCAGGTCTATATCGGGCATTAGTTGACCAGGCACTTGGCAAGGCTTGCACTGCCAATGATGAGATAGAGCGAGATCTTCATCGTTCTCTCCCAGAGCACCCAGCATTTCAGTGTGACATCGGGATCAGTGCTCTAAGAAGGGTGCTATCCGCTTATGCCTACAGAAATCCTCAGATAGGTGAGACTAAATTGCTGTGGCTATTATTTGAAAATAATCTGAACGTTAAACTGTTGCTACATATAGGCAAGTTAATATTCCTTTATTTTAATATATATTTAAGTGAATATTAGTGAACGGCATTCATTTATAATAAACTAAAATGTTAACATACAACTTACCAATTTTAAAATTAGCCTAAGACATTAGCTCTTTATTTATCCTTAATAGTTATTGTTGTATGAAACCTTTTCAAAATTGTATTTTCGGTCACACAACACCAGGTTAGTCATGTGTGTAACAGCCTATCTATTAAATCTTCCCAACCGTGACTCAAAACACAAATACCATTAGAATTGTTAGAAGTAATAGGATAGGGTCCCCAAACACAAATATCCTGTTAGAGTTGATGGCTCAATACCTAATCCTTTATTGCGCTTTATGTGTATAGTAGTGCCACCTTTCTGATGTGTTGGGATTGCAGGGTTCCTTTCCGAGTAATGTATGTACAAGAGCATTCCATTCTTTTTCTTAATGTTTCTATATTGGGTTGTGTAAGTAAAAATAAAATGAAACACCATCTTCAACAAGCACTTGTTTGTTCAAGGCTACTGCCAGGCTATGAACATAGTCGCCAGTGTGCTACTGATCTACAGCTCAGAGGAGGAGGCATTCTGGCAGCTAGCCACACTTTGTGAGAGTCTCCTCCCTGACTACTACAACACCAGGGTGGTGGGTGCATTGGTGGACCAGGGTGTACTGGATGACCTCACATCAGAGCACCTCCCCCACCTACATGCCCGCCTCGATGAGCTGGGCATGATTCGTATGATCTCACTTTCATGGTTCCTCACCATTTTTCTCAGGTCAGTTCATTGCGGCCGGGACCGCTGGTAGAGGCCATTAAGGGTGCTGGTTCTGCCTGTCTGGCCTCCAGGCTCTTATGGATCATGCTGTGATTGAGAGTGCTTTTTTAATTTGGCTATATGCATGTAGGAAAATTCAGGAAAAAATAATTGGAACAAAATCAATGGCCAGCACAAAAGTATTTCAAAATAATAACCATACAAAGAGTTATTTTTTTCTTAATGTAACCTTGCATTGATCTATGGTTTTAAAGGCGCTGTATTTTTTGCCTTTCATTTGATTAGTCCTCTTCCATTCCAATAGAGGAAGTTATTCTAAGTACTGCTCATTAAATCTGCTGAAAATTAAAGTAATGGATTGAGGACCACAAAAACATCTAAAGAGAATTAGCTATATTTATTTAGAATATTAATTCTGATCTTTGAATAAAAATTACATATACCATATATATGTTTTCTAAAAAGTGTCTTCTGTGATAAAAATTAAACTTTGGGCTTAGAAAACTGAGCATATTTTATAATGCACATATTATTAAAATATCCGCAGAGTGGGAAAATTGTTTTTACCTCCTTAGTGTTTGTGTGTGTAATTTTAATACACCCCTGTGATGTAAACTCAACTATGTGAATTTATTTATTTCTTTGCAGTGTGATACCCTATGAAAGTGCTGTGAACATCATTGATTGCTTCTTTTATGATGGTGCAAGAGTTATATTTCAGGTGAGGTGACCTCTAATATCTTTAAATATTGGTAGTAATTTTAATTAAAGGTGTACCGATTTAGTAAAACTAATTAATGATACTTATTGAGTAAATTAATTGCTCATGATTTGTTTATTTGCACTAATTATTAGTTCCTTTTACTGATTATTTATTGAAAGGTAATACAAATTGTGAAATATGTGCTTAAGATTATTATAATAGTTTTCTTATAAAAGCTGCCATTACCTCTTTGTCCATTGGCAGCAGTGTAAAGTGTGAACTGTGTTCTTTTCATTGTAAAGGCCATATTGTGTTTGTCCCCCTTATATATGTTTCTATCCACCTTTCCTATACATTCTTCCAAATATAATAGTAACAAATTGTTAAAAATTAATTTCAATTTTCACATTAATAACGTAATAGAGCTCGAAAACCACTTTCGACCGGTAAATGTATTCAATATTGTCGTCCATTTTGAATTATACTTGATTGAAGTTGTTTACTTGTATTGCCATGACAAAGAAATAAAAATAAAAATAGCTAAGAAGGTTACTAAATATTTGAATGATTCTTTTTAATATTTTTACTTGGTCCCGTTCTAAAATAATAATTTATGTTAAATTAAAAATGTAATATCAAAAATATATTATATTAAATGTTTTCAAAAAACTCATATTAAACAATACATTTAGCTACAAAACTAGCTCTTGTTTAGTTACTATTTAGTTATAGAATTATGTTGTTTAACCTTATTTATTGCAATATAAGTTTTACCAAACTTACCACATTTATATTTTAAAAAAAGCACTTACTATTTCATATTTGTTGCTAGAAATATTATATTTAATTTTCAAATATGAGCATCAACTTTCATAATAATTATAAATTAAAATGAAGTAAATTTATCAATAAAATAATGTATAACGAGAGCCCGTACAATGTGCATGTTCAACTGTGCATAGAGGAATTAAAATGGAACAGAAGACGTGATCATTTACAATTAAAATAAGGAATAATAAACGAAATACGAAACACTTCAAATTTCTAATTGTTTATGATTCTTACATTTTCTTAAACAGTAAATTAAATTATTGAAGCATATTTTGGGGAAATATTAGCTTATTAAAATGTCGATTTTGTTAACTTTTTACCAAGACAGTGTAGAAACACACTACAATAATGTAAAGTGATAGGAAGAAAGCCAACCTGAAAGGATAGTTAGGTTAGGCCTAGATATTAAACAAACACACTTCTATATTTTCTTTCTACACTTTTACACTTCCCACTTTTTCAAACTTCCACAGTTGCACATTGTTTTGAATTTTCAGAAATATTTATTTTTCATATCAAAAGACATTAATGAAAAAGTCATATTCCCGAGAATTCAAACTAATGTGCAACTGTGGAAGTTTTAAAGAAGTGGAAAGTTAAAAGTTTAAGAAGACATGAAGAGAGAAGTGTGTTTGTTCTTATCTAGGCTTCCTTCACTATCACTTACTTTACATCACTGTACAGTGTTTCTACACTGTCTTGTTATACATTTCCAAGCCATCATGCAATTATTCATTTTATTAACTTTGTTTTATAATTATTAGTGTAATTTTAATATTCTTAAATTATTATTATTAGCACCGCGTCTTACTACCCATTCGGATTATACACACATAAGCTAATGCGTAATGGTAGGGTGATTGTTAGATGAAATGGAGGACCTATAGTTTAAAGTGAAATCCGAACCACGGTGGAGGCCTGGCATTCAATGTCCTTAAAGACATGAGTGGTGTTCTTGTTATTTGAATTGTGTTTTATAAGTGTTATTACTAATTTAAAAACCGATAATTCCATTATTTAACTTTAGTATTTACTATTTATAAATATGACTGTCATTCATATATTAAGAACTTGTGTTTTAATGTATTTTTTAATCTTTAAAATTATGAATAGGCCTATACTCTAACTCTGCTCAAGCTCAGAAGCTTTTTAGAAATACTCGACTCGATTGAAAAAACCTAAGCTCGCAGACCCTTAACTAAAACTATTTTCATATAATCATATGTCATATCAGTCACTTTTAATAGGTCATACTGATACAAATAAAATAATACTAGTGTAAAATTTTAGCAATATTTATCATAAAAAGTATGGTTTGTAATACAGTGAAACCTTAATTCATTGTTTTTGTCAGGATCTGAAAAAAAAAATACATACGGGAAAACTATAAATGCGGGAGCCTGTAATGGAGTTAGTAAAAACTATCATATTCGCGTATATATATTTACTAAATCAAAAAATGTAAATAATTAATGTTATTTTTTCTACTATCACTTCAAATTACTTCTTTTAAAAAATGTTTAAAAATGTGGTGGCCCAATGGCTAAATAATTTCCTTTATTATAAAATTATTTAAAAAAAAGTAATTAATCTTAATTGTTTGGCAGAACCTTTCCTTTTTCAAATTTAACTTTGAGCTCTTCGACAATGGTGCAATTTGGTGGGTAAAATACCACCTTTACATTCCTGAAAAAAGGATGTGTCTGGAGCATGAGCGGCACAATTTTCTACAAATAGAAGAATTTTCCTTCCTGTACACTGAATGATACATCAAGAGCATACAGAAAGGATCTGAAAATCTCTGACTTCATTCACATTTTTAAAATACTGTGGTTTCCAATAACGATGGGCACAGTAGTACAGTCAGTCGCTTTCCTCCCTGGTATCCCTCTCCTTTCAGTTCCAATGTTCGGTCTCGAAAGCAATTGAAAAATAGACCTGTTTCATCTGTATTATAGATGCCCTGGGCCTTTTACCCCCACAACAGCCTCTTGAAGCAGAAGTCTGTGGCCTTTATGTCCAAAGCAACTTTCTCACTGGCCAATTTCTTAAATTACCATGCCATGGCGTTGTTTGAAGCTAAAAAGATCTCATTGCCCATTGTTTAAACTATTTTGAGGGGTTGCTTCCACAAAATGCTCCCATCCACAGGAATGTTTGATACTCTGGCCTGCTGGTACCAGGTACCTAATTGCTCAGGGTTGACATATTGTCTCTCTCCCTTTTGTTTGATGATGTACCACACTTTTCAGCCTGTGCTTTGATCTCCTTTTATTGGAAGGAATAGTTACTTGGATACATCAATCCTCTTCTCTGATGAGGTTTACTTCACTTCTTCTATGACGGTTAGTCGTTATTATAAAGTTCGAACTCGTTTCGCAGAAAGAGCCATGTGAGGAAATGTTTTTAATAAAAGATAATGAAGACTCTAATAATTATAAAAATCATTGTTTAGGATTGAACACACGTGATGAAATGTATACTCAACTAGATAAAAGCGCGAAGTAAAATGAGGTTCTCACCACCCCTATCACCTCTATACCATTGTTTAGCTGTTAAGGTGCTCGAAGACACTTGACCCTAATTTGTTACACCACAATTAAAAACATTAACCGCTGCTAATATCAACATTTGTGTGTGTGTGTGTGTGTGCGTGCATGCGTGCGCGTGCATGCGTGCGTGCGTGTGTGCGTGCGTGCGTGCGTGTGTGTTCTTAGGGACTAAAAATTCTGACTCATAGATGTGGAGAAATGATAAATCGAAAAATAATTAATGCAGATTTTGTTTCTATTGCTTAGATAGAATTTGTTCAAGGACCATGGGAATTGAACTATTGATTTGGAAAACGATAATTCGAGGTTTCACTGTATATAGACGTTGGAAGAAGTTACAGGAAAGAGGAATGTAAACAAATAAAAGCGAACAAACACAATAGAGATTTTACAGTAAAAATAAGAACACAGTTCACACTTAACATTGCTGCCACTGGACAACCTCTTGAAGGAAATCAATAAATGGTTACCGCCCAATACCTTGACCTAAGTTTCATTCTATCTAATCATGAGCGGATGTGAAACATGCAACACAACTTACTAAAATAATAAATCAAGCAATAAGTAAAGGATGATAGCACACAAAGAACTGTTAATATAATTAAATAAATAATAAAATAATTATTAATCCCGTACTTAATGATCTATTTAGCTATTTTTATTTTCATCGCCATGGCAACGCAACTTTAATCAAAGATAGTTCAAAATGGACAAAAATATTGAATTAGCCTAGAAGTAGTTTTAGAGCTCTATTACTTCATTAATGTGAAATTTGATAATATCTAAGTTAAATAGTATATTTACCATTGTGTTTTAAAAATTGATGTATACATACATCAAGAGTAAGATTGAAAATAACGAGTTTACAAAACATTCTATGTCGATTCCAAACTTGAATGTAGAGCTCAGCTCAAAGCTCAAATACAAGTACTCGCAGACCCCTAATAATTTCCAATCTCACATAAAGGTTAAATTTCCCTCCATTTATTAAAAGTAACAAATTAAAAACATATTAATTATATCAATTTAATATTATAATCACAAAAACCTTTTTAACTTTCAGGTTGCTCTAACAGTCCTAGAATCTAACCAGGAGAAGCTTCTGGCTTGCCGGGAGGAAGGGGAAGGGATGCAGCTTCTCTCTGACTACCTGGAGGGGGTCTACAATGAAGAGAACCCTCACAACTCTCGCCGTAAGGATGGAGAACAACTGAACAAGGTGACAGCATTCATTGATATCTGGGAACAATAAGTAAACCCCTCTCACAAAGCTTTCAGAATGCAATAAATTAAATTTGCAAGCTAAGTTGTTTGACTTGAGCGGGCTTCTCTAAGATCCACCCAAGAGTTAAATTGAGCTTAGGTTTAATAAATATGTAACTTTAAAAATAATAATGTAAATTAAAAACAACTTGTATTAAAACTATTTGTATAAAATTTATGTAATCAAGACATATATTTATAACAAAATAAAATGTTACATTTGAAATGACACTCACACTAATACTGTATTTTTACACTGTAAAGAGCATATGATTTTTAGAAATCTAAAATGACTTGTTTTTAAATATTTAAAAAATATTTAGTCACAACAAATTGTATAAAATAGATTTTTAAATATTATTGTGATAGTAATTCAACTTTAAAGAATAAGTTATTATTCAATTTAATATTCCTTGAGTACATTTAAAAGTATTCATGAAAAAAGGTATGGCTGCTTAGATATAACAATATTTTTTATTTATTTTCTTACATAAAAACCCAATCAATTCTGTGCCACTCTGGAGTTCAGGTGTTTACTTTGTGCTGACCACTCTTTCAAAGATTTTTTAAATATTCATAGTACTCTTATGGTCCAACACCTTAGCTCAGTCGATAGCATGTATGTCCACTGAGCTAAGGGTCCCGGGTTTGTGTCCCGGCATGATCTAAAATTTATCATTGATGAAAATATGGGTTTACCCTTTCACAGTGACGAAGGGAACTGGTTGTTGTGCCTGACCTAGTCTTAAGTTAGATTATAAGGTATATAAAGCTACAACAGACCTAGCCAGCTGATAGTGGGAAATATAAGACTTGAGTTAAAATAACTGACCAAATACACAATCTGTAAACAGTAATGGATGCTAAAAAAAAAAAACTTAAGAACCAAGAAAAGATGTATTTGATACAGTTTTTATTTAATTTATTTTGTTCCGCCAGCCCTACAGTAGAGACCTTTATAATACCTTATTTATGTATGTGTCCTATCCCATTCCTTCAACAACCACTTTTCTCTCATTTGCTGACCTTGACATTCCAATAACCAACTGCTCATTAACTCTTGTTTCTTGGCATTTTGAAGTTTTAAATTTCTTGCTATACATATAAATTGTTGCTATATTTGTGTTAAAAGTGAAGTCATCTTTCTAAATATTTATTACTTTTAAGAATATGATTTTATGATTGTTTATACTTTGTAACTTGTAAGGTGTAACTTGTACGATATCGATTTTACCCAAAAGAGTTGAAGTAAATACCACTCCAAACTATTCATTTAAATATTTTATTTTATAGTTGAATTTGATAAAGGCGCATATAACCTGGACGGGTAGTAAGATATATATATATATATTAATAATTTTTAAAAAAAGTTTGTTGTTACTTGAATATTTGATTGGTATTATTTCAGAGTATCTCGGTGCAGAAGCTGCTTTATGAAGCATACAGCAAATATGGTATGCTATCGGCCGGTGCAATTGAACGTTTAAGACTCAAGTACAGACTCCGGGTGGTGCAACAGTTGGAGGATGGTGTGGGGCGAAATGTTGTGCGAAGCATTGTTGGGGATGGCTACTTCTCTATAGAGCAGCTCCAGGTGGGTTCAAACATTAAATGTTTCAAGGTCATTTGATCAAAATTATTTTCTTATGTTATGTCCAAATTCTTCAGGCATCACAAAATTCCTAAAAGAAGAAACTAAAAGAACAGAGAGGGTAGAATTAAAACTTATAAAGAATTAAATGACGTATCCCCTTAAAAATTGTGTGTACCTTTTATTATACATAAAATTTGAAGCTTGGTTGAATTTACATTTTCTCAAATTTTAATTTTTACTATGAATCTTGAAACCAAATTTTATAAAACAGTTTAAGCATAAGCATGACCATATTTAAGAGGGGCATTTTGGGGGTTTATATATTCTCCTGATATTAAAAATAAAAAAGTCACCAGTAGTAGTACAGAGTAAAATATAAATGAAGGTATATTCATTACTGATATAATTAGTATTGTTAGTGTAGGAATTATATACTGTAAAAAAATTAACTTGGTTATTGACTTGAATATTTATATTTTCAAAAAAATGTTGAAAACTTTATAATTTTTTTATAAGTTTCAAAGAATAAAATAAAGCCAACCCTTTTTGTTGTTTGTAAGGATTTGTTGATTTATGAATCTGAATTGCCAATGTACCGTTGAATCCTGAATCCGAATTTAGGAAACAATTATAAACATAAGAGGAAATATAACTATAACAGAATAATATAAAATAAAAATACTTGAAATTTAATAGCTATAGTGTGTAAGAAAAATTATTTGTATCATATGACTAGTGAAATTGGGGAAAGGGAAAAATAAACTACTAAGAGTAAATTTGAAGAAGAAAGCCACCTAGGAAAAGAGGAAAAATGTGTGAAGAATCCATTGCACAAAGGTGATATCTTCTTCCTTTCTTCTGTCTTCTATAGTAGAAGTAGTCACACACACATTTTAACACAATTATAATTATATTTCGGCATTGTTGCCTTTATCAAACACAATGAGAGAGCACAAATAACACAAAACACTGGATTACTCCATTTTGAATTTAAAGAAAAACTGCTAGAAACACATTGTGCCAACTGTGTTTGGGAGTAAAACTAAATTCCTTGACTATGGTGCAGAATAATAATAATAATAATAGAATATTAAATAATGATAATAAAAAATGTGTGTGTGTATGCGCACATGCGCACGCTATATTAGACAAGGAAGAAGATGTCACCTTTGTACATAGGATTTTTCCCACATTTTTCTTCATTGCTTAGATGGGCTTTCTTCATTAAATTTGCCTTATTAGTTTATTTTTTAGTTTTAAGATACTTGAGAAGATCTTTCCTCATAAGTGTTATATAATCTCTTTATTTGTTTTAGGTCCACAATGTTAGAAATAGTTAAATCTTGTTGTTCTCCTAATCCACCACCATTATATCCTAGAATGTAGTATTAAGTCTAGTGTTACTGTATTTTTTAATAAAACACAAAAACTCCCTTGTTTGCTCTAGGATCTGTTAGTGCTCGTACGAGAAGAGCTGTTGAGCCAAAGGAGGGTGAACTCTGAGAGGTACGACCCTACGCAGCCTCCATATGAGGCATACAAGGTTGATTATGAGCTGTTCCAGCTGCTGTTTGTTGGCTTATCACCTTGGGGGAAGGGAACTCAGGCTGAAAACCTGTCCGCCCGGCTATTTAGAGTGAGTGGCAACCATTTTTACTTTAGTTGGATCATCATAAGAAGAGCCTTATATGACACTTGAAAACCTTATCAAATAAAGTTTTATATTTGTATACATCATGCCATGTGTTCTGCAGTAGATACTTTTGACAGACAGTGTCAAGTTTTTTTTACAGATTTAAAAAATATATAGAAAACTATCATTTTTGGTTAGTATATACTTTTACTTAGAGGTTCTTTGTATGGTGATCTGACCATAGTAATTATTCATCACAATATTTCAGGGCAATATCATTCCTATGGAGAAAGACAAGTAAATTACATTGAGGAAAATATTACTCTCTCGGCACTTGGGAGAGCTAGTTTGAATGTGCAAGAAAGATCAAGGTCACTAATACTTGAATAACTCACTCATGAGTTGATAACAAGTAATGTTGTTAAACTGATTACATTATCAGCTGATGGATCGTAACTGTGATGGCCTGCTGAATTTCCGTGAGCTGGCTGCTGCATTAGGCATGACATGCACTGCCGATATGACACAAAGGTTGAAACTGCTTTACACCCTCCATCTTCCACCACTGCTCTCATCCGCAGAGATAGAATCTCCGACACGTTCTGGTAATATTAACATTCTCACCTTACAACTGTTTGTAATAATTTTATAGATGACTATATCAACAAGCTAAATCCTGGCTAAGGTGTCATACTCATGTTAGACTGGCCTACTGAAACTGGAGAGATCGAGGTTTGAATCCTTGCCAGTTCTACTGAGATTGGTTTTCACTAAATGGTTTCCCACTCCTTTCATGTAAATGTGGGTAGATTATCCCTAAAATGGTTCCTTTTTCATCCCATTAGAGTAATTATAGTACCTATATGCATATAGCCTGGAAAGGTGATACATTTGATAAAATAAATCTATTATACTTAATAGTAGTGATGTATTTGGGGTGTCCGTTGCCTGGAGAAATTCTGATTTGTCTTGCAATTTGTAGGGGATAAAGTTTTTTTAATGTTTTATATTCTTTGACTATCAAGCTGAAAAATGTAATGGCGTAATATTACTATCATGGGTTTTACTACATCTCCTATGAGCTATAACTCGGATTACATGAGGCAGCAGTGATATAAATTGCCTAGAGAAACACTTAACACCTAAATGGGGTCTTCCTATTTTATTTTAAGGATGCAATGTGTGACACTTTATAAAGGAGTGGATTAAAGCTAAGAACTATTGTCGGAGGAAATACAAAAAGGTTGCTCTTCAATTTTCCCATGAGGTGGTTAACATAGAAGGGGACTATACATGTGCCCAATGTTGTTCCTTTGATTTGTAGTATAGTTTTAGTTCTGGAAGCGTAAATTGTTCTTTTCAAATTTAAGGCAAGCTTAGACAAGTAATCTAATCCCATGTTACTGCTTTTTTGGATGAGGTAAAGGGTCAGTTTCATAGTCAGATTAAGTACACCTCAAGTGTGGTGCTACACTAAATACATGGTAACACCTGCCTGGACAAGAATGGAATGGGCCAATTTCATATGTGAAAGTGGCCCATTCCATTCGAGTTTGGGTGGGTGTCGTCTTGTATTTAGTGTAGCGTTGCACTTTAGGTGAACTAGGTCTGACTATGAAACTGGACTGAAGGATAAGATCTTCATGAGGTGTACAGATCATGAAACCAATTTATTAGAGTTTCTGAAAAGGTTAAACAATGTTGCACCCTCAGAATCAACTGTAACATTTCACACCATCATGCTATAAAGTTGAGGCTACGACAGATCTAGCAAGCCAGTAGTGGAAAATATATGGCTTGAATAAAAAACTGGCCCAGACCATAGGCTGAAAACATTAATGGCTGTAAAGCAAAGATGCCATAATCTTTAGTGGCATAATCTCTGGGTATGATAGTACTGCCCCACATACCCACATTATTTTACATACATAATTTCCTATTGTATCTTTCCACACCAGTGGTATTCATTTTTTTTCCCCCCACATATATAATTTCTGTTTAACTTTGTATCCTCAAAGTTTTTGATGTATAAAATATATGATGTGCCAAAAAATTATTGTTGTGTATTTTGTTGTGTTTTGTGAACTTTAAAGACTAAATTGTTTTTATAAGTGTAGGCCTTACCTACTTATTCGCCTTTTAATGTTTATTTGGTTGTTTTTTTTACCTTGGTCAGTTTTTTATTCAAGTTATATATTTTTCCACTACTGGCTGGCTAGGCCCGTCATAGATTCATATGCCTTATAATCTATCTCAAGACAAGGACAGGCACATCATCCAGTCCTCGGCTGTTAATTTATCAATGTGAAAGGGTAAACACATATTTTCATCTTTAATTTTCTTTAGTTAATTATAAGTTCCAACCAGATACCAACATTTAAATATTAACACACACACATCCCACATAATGATGATGCCAATGATATGTAGATCTAAGCTTTCAGCTGAATTACTGCGGCTATTTGGCCAACATAATGACCTCGATCACCATTGTGTTTGCCAGAAAACGGTACAGAGGTGGCTACGGATGCTGCAGATTTCTTCAACAGCATGGAGCAAAGTGTATCTTCCTTGGAGAGCGTGGCCCCTCCTGTCGAGGAAAATTGTTTGATGCGAGACCCAGATGAAAGATTGTACGCCTACTCTCGTGAGTAGTCTTACTTTTACTGCACACTTGAATTTTCTAAATCTAATCTCTTTCACCCCATAACTCCATTTCCAGATGTATTTATTAAATGCACAAACAAATTTATTTTTGTAATTAATATATTTACTTTCATAGTCATTAATGACCTAATTTTAAAAGTTATATATGATAAAGTTAGGAAGGAAATGCATCCACCCTAGATTTAAAGCCTTACCTCCCATCACTTGTAACCCAGTTTATTGTGAGCTAAATGACTTCAACAGGGTAACCACCAATTTTGGTAATCATGGTTGGAAGTTAGAAGTAGGGATGGGATGCTCAAATCCTTGATTCCTATATCTGAGAGATTCGAGAATCATAGAAATCTCAATAAAGTATCTTGAATACATTTATGAAGATTTTGACTTGATGTGACAATTTTAAGCAATTGTTGAAAAGAATTATGTAGATTTGTGTAGTTGGGAGAGTAACAAAATCACAAAAAGGACAAGATTGTATTAATAGGTCTATAATAAATTTACTAAAAAAAATTCTTTGTAGATTTTGACTTAATAGACGTGACAAACAAAATATCATTTGTCAGTGGAACCAAGTCATAAACAACCTTTTTTAAATTTATTTTTCTTTTATATCTTTACTTGGACCTAAATTGAATATTTTTAAAGATTCAAGGATTTGAATTTGGATTCGAAATTCAAAACAAAATTTATAATTCGGATTCAACCAGTCTCTAGTTCTAATCTAATCCACTTAAAAGATAGTTATTTTATTAGCCAGTTAAAAGCTGTAGTAAAGAGAAAAAAGGACAACCTTAAAACTGGAATTGAACCCAAGACTAGGGATCTGCGAGTACTCAGGATTTCAAGCTTCGAGCCAAATAAGTCATCAAAGCTTAGGATCAGGACTGAAAGCTTTGTAAGCATGTCATTTTTGAGTTTCTTCATGATGTACATACAAATAATTTTTTTTAATGTATTGGTAAGTAAAGCCTATTTAATCTAAATGATATTGGTATTTTCACTTATAAAAAGTATTTGATAACTTAACAAATTGTTAATAATAATATCAAAGTTCACATTAATTATGTAATAAAGCTCTAAAACTACTTTTGACACGTAGACTATTTCAATATAAAAGTCAATTTTGAATCATCTTAAATTGACTTTGAATTACCATGACAAGGCAATGAAATTAGAAATAGCTAAGTAATAATTTAAAAGTAAATAAATGAATAGTTATTATTTTTACTATTTTTACATGATCCCTTTCTTAAATTATAATTTCAGTTGAATTAAAAATTTAACATTGAGAATATATTGTATTGATTGTTCATGAACTTAAGATATTTAAAACTTGTATTAATACAATAAACTACCATTAGTTAATATTTAGTTATAGAATTATGTTGGTTAACTTGTCTAAACTTAGTGTTGATCAACATTACCATAAATATTTTAGCAAACTTACCACATATTAGGGGTATATGAAGTCCACTTTTTCAATTCAAAGCTAACTCGAAGTGAATATATGAAATATCTCAAAGCAGAATCGAAGTTTGAATATTTTCTTTAAGTTGTTTTAGCTTGAAAAAAAATAGATTGTGGTTATTTATATAACTTAATGCACTAATATTACTTCGGAAATGTTTTATTGCACCATTGTTTATAATAGTTCGTGTTAATCTGACAAATCAAAACTTTCAATTAGATTACTTCTGTTGGGTTTTTTTCATTTGTAATGTATAAAACAGCTCAGAATGGCAGTAATTGAACATAAATTGAGTATTTCAGCTGTCACTCTTTTTATTGGTGAATCTTCGAAGCCAAATATAAGTTTAAAAGCTTCACACACCCCTGACATATATCCAAATAATCATAGAGAAGAGTAAACAATAAGTAATTGGTTATTAAACACAACACAAGGCAAAGAAATAACCTGTTTCAAGGAGCTTGAAATTTCAAGCCCGAGTATTTTAGAAAGTATGTACAACTGTGATATACCATTTATTTTGATATTCATGACATCCTATCATTAGTTCTTCTTTCTTAAACAATCTCCTTGGAAACTTTCATTTACTGAAAATTGAACAATGACACCTGGACACGGGAATCGAACCTGGGATTTTTGGTTTAGTACGCCAATGCACTTACCACTGAGCTATCCAACTACCGAGTCGAAGGTGGTTGCGTTATCTGATAGCTTGTGATCTTAATAAAATCACATATTTGTAGCCGACGATTTACGCACGTCCATCATAGACTCTGCCTTAAAATATGAGTGAAGAATGACCCTGGGCACGGGATGAATCCTGGATAGCTTAGTGGTTATATAATTGGTACTAAGGCAAAAGTACCGGGTTAGATTCCCTTGTCCAGGTGTCATTTTTTAATTTTCAGAATATATCTAAATAAAGTAATCCTCACTAAAAAGCATACATAATAACTTTGGCTATTTGATTCAACTTTCATTTAGTTTTCTTTTCTGAGCCCTAAACTCACTTTTTAAGCGGCACCCCAGAATAGGCTAGGGTGAGAAATTAACCCCCTTTTTCAAACATTTACCAGGACGTTCACTCTTCCAAACCCATGCTCCACAGGGCTAACACAATGTTGTATGATGTGTCTCAGGGGAACAGTCATGGGAGGTGCGCAGTATGGGCAGCTTGCGTTCTATGGTGGAGTCTCGAGACAGCCGGCTGGACCTTAAGTCAGTCCCCAAGATGGATCAGCCGCACTTCATAATGCTGTGGAAGACAATATACGATCTGTTCCAGGCACAGCCCGAGGATCAGGAAACGTTTCACGCTATCGCGACCATAGGTATTCTTGAAAGCTGGAGATTTTTTATTCACATAATATTATTTGGGTGTATGTGAAGTTTCAAAAACTTTATCTTTGATCTAAATATTTATCATTTTTTACTTTTCTTTGAAAATAAATTTTTGTTACAACTACTATGGCATTTTGAACAAACATAGATACTTCAAGTCTTAGTTCTCAATGAAAGTATATTTACCGTCAACTAAGCAAAATGGAAAAATTCAGATTGAGCAGTAATCAATTTTCTCATACTAATGTATTTACCCTTATTTGCTATATATATTAGTTCACTCAACAACCCACTTTGGTGAATTTAAAATACTTGTGTTTTTCACCAATCTTGATCATACCTTTTTTTAATTATTTATAAATGTTTGACTCATTGAGGCTTTAATTGTATGTAAATATACACACTTACTATTTTAATTCTTAACCATTCTATGCTTCAATACTTGGTAAGATGGATCTTTCTTTTTCTTTGTTAAAATTAAAAATTAATGGTTTTTTTATTACTATTTACATTTTTTAGTTTGTTTGGTATGCCATGAAGTTGAATAAATATGTTTTTATATGAGGTTGTAACCTTGGAAAAATAATAAAATAGAAAATGTTAAAGAATTGAAATCGAGACTCAAACAATTGACATTGAATTTAAGAATTGGAAACTAGAAGAACAGGTACTGTGACATCTCTAATATTTGCAGTTAAATTATAGATATATTTACAATTTTTGTCATTCTGTCTTAAACTAAAGTTAAATAAATATATATCTTTATTTTCAACTTAAAAAACAATAGCACAAATAGTCAAACTTTGAGTCGGCTTTGAGAAAATAAACTTAACTTTACATAGATCTAAATGATACTTTGTAACAGGATTTTGCATGGTTTTACTCTCAATACTTATTTTACTCTGTGGTTAAGGATAAAATCTGGCAATATGGAATATATCTGGAATATATGAAAAGAGGCCATAACTTTGTTATATATGGCATACTATTATCCAATAATGACATATGGCTCTGAAACCTGGACATGGACGAAGAGAGATTTAAGTGGATTGCAGGCAGCAGAGCTGAGGAGGTTCCTGAGAGACATTGAGAAGGTATCAAGGACAGGATAAAGAATAAAATAATCAGGGATGGCTTAAAAGTGATACCATTAGAAGAAACACTGGAGAGAAAAAAGTTGCTGTGGTTAGGTCATGTGGTAATAATGGAGAAAAAAAAATGCTTAACAAAACCTTACAGAACAAAGAGAAGGCTAGAAGACCTATTGGAAGAGCACTGACAAGATGGATGAACCCAGCGCAGAAGGACATGGAAGCTAAAGAAGTGGACTGGAGATGGCGTGGCCGAGGAAGAAGTTTGGAGAGATATACAGAAATGGAAGAGGATGTACCAAACGACCAGTAGAGGTGGAAACGTCAAATGATGATGATGATGACGATGACTTATTTACTTCATCTTCAAAAGTCACATTTTTTTCCACATTTAAAATCAAACATACAACTTCATTAGTATGATTGAAGATCATCAAACTTAATAAAATGTTGACTTTTTCAAATTTCTTAGCATTTTATTCAATTATTCTTTTATAAATACAATTCCCAATCATATGTAAACTACTGACCATAATTGATATTGATCTTTTTCTTCTGGAGACTAATTTGTAATCTGTCAAATAATATACACATAACGGCTGAGAGCTATTATAATAAAGTTAATAACTACATCAGCATAATAATCTGATTGGGTAGTAAGACCATGCTAAAAAAAATAACTGCATTAAAGATTTTTTATTTTTACTAGATCCCCCTTGGGTTAAACTAATATTTTTACAAAAAAACTTATTCTGAACTACTATTTTTCAAATGATCACATTGATTTTTGTTTGTGCACTGGTACTCCAATCAAATCATATTTTGTGTGTGCGCTTGAAAGTATTATTGTATCTTCAGGCACTCTGCTGCTCCAGTTGGGAGATGTAGGCAAGAGGTTCTACTTGGAACGAGAAGAATCGGCTGACAGTTTACTGGCAGCGGCTGCAGATCACAGTGCTGGACTCAGACCAGACACCCCGTCCTCCACCGATCAGGTACGTTTTGGTGTCTTTTTAAATGAATATCCCAAAACCATTTTAAGATAATTGTAGAGTCATGTGATATAACATAAAGAAAGAGCTAAACAATTCTGGACGAGGTTTAAGATAGGAACTTTCAAATATATTACTTTGATTTAAAAAATTAATAAGTGTCTAGTTATTTAGAAATGTGTGAAAATGTTTAACACTATAAAGCAGAGGTAAGCAACTGATTGATTACAATCAACTATCAGGTGTCGCAGCATTTTTCATCCTATGGAGTAAGAGAACAACATTGTCATAAAAAGTTTATCTTTGAGTCTTCCAAACTCGCATCTATATCAAGTATAAGCAAGTATGCCAAAATAACCTTGATTGGTGACAGTTGGCAACGTTAAAAGAAAATTAAGTAATTTAATATGAAAATCTACATTTTTATTTCTTACCCCCTCCCAACCTAACTCCTCTCTAGAATGGTGGGGACATAAGTATTTAAAGAAAGAATAAATATAATTTGTATGGATAAATAAAAATATCTAAAGTAGAGTGGAGAAAGGACGGATAGATACGGGAGCTTTATAAAGTTGTAAGTCAACCTTAAAGGATAGTTAGGTTAAGTCTTGATATAAAACAAATAAACCTTAATTTCTTCATACACTCTTTACACTTCTATCTTTTGATCACATTCACAGTAACACATGATTTTTACTAGGGCTGTCAAACTTGATTCCTCGATGCCCTCGTTTCTTACTGGTATCGAAAGAATCGAGAATCAATTTTAATACTACGATTCTCGTTACTCGATTCTTAATTCTCAATAAAACTGGCAACTAATCAAAACGACAACATTCAAAATAGGTAATAATCGATTATCTTTCATATTAATTCAGTTGCCATTTCAATTAAATACCGGCAAATTGTAGATATACCATAATGGCCCGAATATAATACGACCCTAACATTTTGAGGTGTTCTACATGAAAAATAAATGGTCTAGAATATAATTTGACCTGACATTATGACAGTATCAAGAAGTAAAGTAAAAGTTAAGTGATACTGTCAGAATATATTAATTAATATATCACAACGTGTATATTGAAAGCTATGACATTCCTATCAAATTAAAATGGCTGCTCTCCTGTAATTATGTTCTTTGTTGCTTTTCAATTTTTAATGTTTTATTTAACTCTTTAAATAATACAAGTTTAATAAAAATAGAACAAAAATTGACTTAGTTGATAAAAATGGAGCAAAAAAAGTTATATTTATTTTAATTCAATAGAATATCGATATATCGTTGCCAAAACTTTATCCCTAATTTCTGGCAAGCTAACGTACATAGGATTAGTTATTTTGGAAGACTTGACATTTTTTTAACGTGTGAAATGTGTTTTTCTTTCTGTTATAAAATCTGCAATTTATTGACTTAATTTTGAGTTTATTTAAATTTTTGTTTTGAAGATTTTGAGTGTGTTAATAAATATCTATAAGATTGTGAGATTAAAATTTCAAGCGATCATGTGTTGTAATGGTCGAGTCCAAGTTTCGTATTGAGGGGGGAGTATGGTATCAGGCACGTTAGATTTTCTATGCAATAATGCTTGGAAAAATAATGAAAAAGAAAATGTTCAAGAATCAGAATCGAAGAATCAAGATTGAACCCTAGAATCTGAATCGAGAAAAACAGGTCTCGTTACATCTCTAGTTTTCACGTACGTACCAAGGCTAACATTCCACAGTTTATGTTAGTAATTAGCTTAGAGTAGATCAGACTACTAGCCTTGATCTTACCTGCACTCATGACAGTATTAACTGCTTGTGGTAAGGCTGCTGTACCGATTGGTGTTGGCACATTTTATCCAGTATACCTAAAGCACAGTTGTTGCTGAGCATGCTTGCACTGTTCCTTCAAACCAGGATACCATTACCACTAGGAGATAGGCACACTAGGACACCATGATTTTTACATTTTTGGGAATTATCCTTTTTCATATAAAGAAATACATAAAAATTAAAAACACAAAGAAACACCAACAAAAATATAGGTAGCTACATATTTGATACTACTGGATTGATAGTTTGATGGAATATAAATTAATGGCAGTAAAAATAATAAGATTGATAGTAAAAATATTACAAAATTATCTTTGGTTCAAACGAGTAGTAGTCTGAATTTGGGTACCCACTAATGGGTTGGAAGTAGCTGTAGGGAATTCTTTGAGTACTCTGGGGATGTACAAGGAGTCAAAGCTTTTATTATTGATGTTGGCATCGAAACCAACAGGTCTTTATCAGATTTTTTGTTTTAATTAGAGAAAATTCTGATATTTGGGTTTATTAGATTTTGCTTAGATATTACACATTAAGAATATTATGTAAAACCATGTTATAATTTTAATATAATCCGAGGAATATTAAGATTTATTCTTAAAAACATGACCTACAATTCGATTTTTTCTCATTATTACTAGATCTGCACAGAATCCCAAAAATCGAGAATATTTTGGAAAATTGAATTGTGAAAACACCAACACATGAAATTTTTTAGTTGTTTAATTATGAATTATAAATCAAGTATTTCTGGTTACTGTAAAAATGATCATTTCTGAAGCCAAAATGTAATTCCCGTGTATGAATAATGATTCATTTTACACAATAGTTAACAACTAAAGCTAAATTTGTGGTGATAAAAGGGGGGGTGAGGGGGGGAATCCAAACGGATTCTCCTTTAAGGAAAATAACACCAATAATTGGTAAATACTAAATAGGCCATGAGTGCACTCCACTTGATATTGAACACTCATTTCCCATTTACAATGTACACTATGTATAACTGTCCCTGTTTCAATTTTATTTCCAAAATTAAAACATTTAGGTTTTCAAGGGGGTTTGATTGATTAAATATCACATTCCTAAAATTGGTTAATGTCATTAATATTTTCTTTTCACCAAATGTTACCAATCAAAATCTCTCCTTGGTGTTAATCTTTAGCAATCACCTGATCGAAATGGTAACCCTGGCGTGGGTCTTGACCCTCACTGGTCCATTACGGTGGAGCAGTTCCTCGCAACGGTGTTGACGGGCCAGCCCATCGCCGAGTTCTTCAGCCACACCACGTCACTATCCGAGGGCATCGCAAGACTCCGTGGCCGCCGCTTCAACAGGCTCAACAGCCTCTCGGACACAGCCTTCACCAAAATGGGGAACAGTAACAAAGGCACGTAGCATGACGACTTTAGGGTTGTTTAACAGTCCAATATTACTATATACCGACATCTGTGTAGCCCTATCAAATTCATTGAATTTATAGGAAAGCAAGGTCAGCCTCAAATTTCACAATAAAACACATTACACTAATTCTCAGGGCACATCGGGCCCCTTTTTCAGCAGAAGAGTGTTTTCTCTTTTTGTCTGAAGAAAGGGCTTGAAATAGCCTTTGAGGACTACATTTTAATGGAAAGTGTGAAGACCTTGCTGTCCTTTTAATGCTAATTATATACAGACAATTTGTGATATTTTTTTCTTAGTTCTAATTATTGGTATCCTTATTAGTAGGGCTGGGCTGATCAGCTTTTTTGCTGACCATGCCACTGCCAATTATTTAGTTTCGTTTATTTTAAATACTATAATGATATTCTGTAGTAATGATATTTTAAAATAAAGTTTTTATGTGGGTCAATTTTATTTTGTTCAATATAGGTTAGTAGGTTTGCTTATACAAGTTTAAATGACAACTTTATCGTTAATTTTAATTCAATTCACTTTATTATTTGCCCTATCACATTTTAAAGATAATTAGTTTGAGTCAAAGAGATTTCATAGTCAAGTTTGTGATATTTTTTATACTGTTATAGAAATTTTATTTTTAAATGTATGCAGAGGATATTACAAGAAAATATTAATTTTACAATAATTTAACAAGTATCAACTGATAAATAAATAAATAATCTGACATCTTAACTCAGTCAGTAGCGTGTCTGTCTGAATTAAGGGTTCTGGGTTTGATTCCCGGCAGAGCCGAAAAGTTATTATTGAAGTAATGTGGCTTTACCCTTTCACAGTGATGAATTAACGGCCGGGGACTGGATGTTGTGCCTGACCTAGTCTTAAGTGGCAATGAAGCTGCAACCTGCCTAGCAAGCCACTAGTGGAAAATATATGGCTTGAATAAAAAACTGACCCAGGTCACAGGTTTCATACAATAATGGATGTAAAAAGAATCAACTACTTAATAGATTCAAGTATTAAAATATGTAAATATAAGGCCTGAATCTATTATATAGTTTTGAAACTACTGATAGTTCTTTAGTGTTAACTTCCCTTGAATCTTTCCCGGACTTAGCTTCCCTTGGATATTTCTCTCTGGAATGACCAAGAGCAATTTTTCCATATTTCCTTGATATAAAGGTGTGTAGGTTTTAAGGGGCATAACATGTTTCCTAGGAAGTGTGCAGGTTCAACACTTGTATCCTTATTATAATTTTGTCTTAATTATAGCCAATAGTTTCCTTTTTTCTCTTTTATTCTTAATTATAATGTTTAGGGACACACCTTCTCGTGTATACAACCTGAATACCTATTTTGTACATCTTTTGGGACCTGGGTAGAATATCATTGGCTATCCTACTATTATCCTCAATGTTATTGTAACTATTAGTTCAAAATTGAAGAAATGACAAATATTAATAATAATAATAATGGCTATTATTGTTATTAACAACATATTGGACTGTTAAAAATCACTTTAACTCCCCCTTCATTGTTGCAAGTGCTTGCATGGCCGCAGTTCTTATTTGAAGTTTAATTGTTTCATGGAGCTTTCAGAGTTTGCAACTTGCATTTTATACTGATATGGCTATTTATTTGCTTTGCATCAAAATGTATGAATGTTTGAATTTTTTTTAAATCAAATAGGGACGGTCGTCCCCAAGTTTTTAACCAGTTCTGTGCCAGTTTTATTATTTCACTTCTCGGTTTCAAATTCCAGCAGATTAACTAATTTAAAGATGTTTTGTAACTCTTGTTATTTATTGTCTCTCTTAATTAATGTGATTTCAAAATTCATCATCTGAATGGCCGGTAAATATAACGGTTCAAATATCTTGTATTTTGAAATCATAAATTTATAAAAAATCTTTGTAATTATTTTTATTTACTAAGAATGTTTACTTACTCACATATAGTACTATAATTGGAAATAAAAATTGAGCTTAATATTATGATGGGTTTTAATTTGAGGATTTGGTGTTCTACTGGATTCGATGATCGAATCTTTCACCTTATAAACAAAGCATAATATTTTGAATTAAAAAATTACTTAGTTAGGCCCACTTGAAAAGCACAACTTAATCCATAATATTTATTTTGTCAGACAAAAGAGATAAACATGAATAAAATCTTCTTTAAAAAAAATTGTTAGGTGTGGAAAATCTTACATGCCTAGTACCCTACCCTCCCAACTGTATGGGAAACTTGGATTTGACCGTATCGGCATATGCTCACTTCTAAAACTCTTCAAACCTTGAATTACAAATATTCTTGAAATAAATAAAACAATTTACTGCTTTTTATTTTTTTTAGAGAAATACGAGCACATTACACATGATACAAAGTCAGCCGACATGACATATATTATGTTTACTCGCCCGAGTGATGATTAAAATAAAGATACTGTTGATTCTTACCGCCCAACTGGTTTTAATTATCTACAACTATGCAAAGAACCTCAATTTATTGCATACGATCCTTAAGTTAGACTTTTGTTGTATTTCATGGAAAATAAATACTATCAACAGTCAAAGACAGCCATAAAACTGTTTATTTATCCCTACCGACCTAGACAATATTGAGTTCACTATTTCCAATGTATGTTTAATTGTTAAGCATGTTGTTTTAGTCTTTAATAAAAATATCAATTTGTATTTTTATTTTTGCTATCTTAATACAATAAAATATCCTTTTATGATTAAAGTTGATCAAAGGATAACTAGGCCTAATCTGTTTATTTCACATGTTTTTTTAGAAACTTAACTCATTCTAACAACAATTTTAAAAATAACTAAAAGACACTCAAATATTGATTGATTTGATTTTTAAACAATAATGAGTATAGATTGTTTAATTTGGCTGGATTTTAACCAGTATTTCGTGAGGGGTGGTTGGGGTTGATTAAAATTGAAAGCATTATTGAAATAAATCTTAATTCACAGTTTAGGCCTATATTGTGTAATGTAGGTCCATTTGTAAATTATTAAAATTTATAACTATTTGCTAGGATTTGGATTCGAGATTCGAAAATAAAATGTAGATTCGGATTCTAGAAATAGTGGATTCGACCCATCTCTAATTTTAATGTTTTATGTGCCCCCAAACTAAAAAAAAGTGGATTTTTTTACAGTTGTGGAGCTACATTTATTCCATTAAGAACTGAGAACCAACTTTTTAGGAACTGAACCGACCGATCCCGAGTTTTAAAGTTTTAATAGTAAAATGTAATTATAAACTACACTATATTTTTATTTATTATAAATCTAAAGTATTTAGTTGCTTTTCAGTTTGCAATTTACTTTGAATATTTTATGAATCTCTTTAAGGACAACCTCTTTTCATTTTTTTGAGGTAGTTTGTAATATATATTTGGGAGAAGGCACAGGAAAATTGAATTGAAAGCATAATATGTTATATTAATTATAATATAAAAGGGAACAAACACAATATCGCTTTTACAATGAAAAGGAGACAAAGAAGTGTATTTTAGAGATCCATTTAAATCAAAATTAAAGATTACAACTACTAGCATTGCCCGTAATATTCCCAAGTAATTATTAAAAGTAAAAATAGTATGTATTAGAGTGAAGAATTAGTTATGTAATTTATTAAAAATATGACAAATTTCAAATCAAGCCATACTACCTGGTTGAGTTATATACATTTAATTGCACTAAGTTAGAAGTGAGAAAAGTATAATTTTAAATAAATGCTCCTGCATTTGCATAGAGGGAAATCGAGACAAGATTTTGAGATAAAAAGTAATATATACTACAACTCATATGTACATTCCATTTACCCTGAAAAGTAAGTCTTACCTTGACGGAATACATCATCGCCGTATCTTATAAGTGGTGCCAAAGTAAAACCATGAAAGGTGTTTCCTTTCAGGTTTAACGACAGGTACAAAATATTATTGCAGTATGTTATCACATAACATTCACAATTTTATTTAACTATAATTTATTTAATTTGCTGAACTATTAACATTGGTGACTTTTTATTATGTTTGTACACCCTAATTTTGGTAGAAATAACAATAGAAGTTATTCAAGTTGCTACAACTTTAATATATTCATTCAACAAGTCATGTCATCTGCAGTTGGCAATTTTGATAGATATTATCACTACCTACAAAATAAAATAAATAAAATAGTAAAATGTTATTAATGTTGGCCACAAAGAAATATGTTTGAAATTTCTCTTCTGTTCTTCCAACAAAAATCAGGCTACAACTATATAAGTGCAACACAATACCATCTTAAATTATGATTGTAATGTTAAGCTTCTTGAATCTCTTTTATATTGTAATTATTGGTTTAGTTGGAATATCGAAGGAAAACTCTTTTGAAGAAATAAAAAAATAAATGTAGACTAGTTTCACTGTCCAACATTGACAAGAGAATACTAAATTCATCTTACAACTTTCAATAGTGACAGTAGATTCAATAACGTCCAGAGCTATAATTAAAGTCTTCCTTTGGTAATACAGCTATACTAATTTTATGTTAAGAGTCAAACCAATATGATTGTATACACCTTCCATCAAATTATGTAAATGTTGTTTTTGCATGGCTAAGAAATGGTGCTGTTAATTTGGTGTTTTATTTTATTTTTATATCTTATGATTAATATTTTATTTATATCATTAGATTACATTCCAATTCTTTAAAATTGCACTATTTATTGCTCAAGAATAAAGTGGTGTTGACTTTATATACATTTATTTTTTTATTTTATGGCCAGTAATTTTTTACATTTTAATGATTTTTTATTAAGATTAACTAGTCTTCTATGAGTATGTAAGCATATAAAATTTAACATACCATACTTTTATCATATAATTAGTTTAATTTGATCATATTTTCAGACATAACCTACTTTAGGTATAAGCACAAGACATAAAGAAATACTGGACAGCTTAGTTTTTGTTTTTACAATAATTATAGTAATTTAAGTGGTAATAAAAAATAATTTGTTTAGACTTTGCATCCCAAATAATATTTTGCCCTGTTGTGTAATGTCAGTATATTTTTTAAATTATGAATCAAAAGCTTACAATCTACAGAGTTACCAAGAAAATAATTGAATATTGCACAAATTTTAGCTATTACTGTTTTTTTTATATTACTGATAAACATGGCAGCAACCCATGCAAACCAAACACCTGTGACTTCAAAGTGAGCTACCAAGGACTCTTTCAAGGAACCATTGAGGTGTATGTTACAAAAATGAGACAAATAAGACACTACACTCTATTTGTTAGCTAAGAACAGACGTGGACCAAAGGGCACACAGAAAAAGTTGTCAATATGTTGTATTTTCTGGTTTAACAAAGATTGAAAGGTTATGGTCCAAATAATGGCCAGGTGTATCAAGATTGGTTTCCCTTGGTGGTTTCTAACTTTCCCTCCTTGCAAATCTGGGTACAATTTCTCTGAATTCTGCCTTTATTAATCCTAGCTCATTAGTGTAAATACCTTGTTTAGGAATAACCAAACCCTTTCTAACTTTCTTTGACGGTAACTATGATAGAGATCAGATAAGTTAACTTAAGCTTACATAACTACTATTTTATTTATTTATTTAGCACCGCCTCTTACAACCCGTTCTGGTTATACACTTAAGTACTAATTATGCTAATAGATTAGGAATTGGGAAGGTTGAATCTAGAGGAAGTGAACCCGCATTTGCATGGAAGTAGAGTGGAAAACCATTTGGGGGAGGGGGGTAATCATCCGATCAAGATTCAAACCTCGATCTCCTCGTCCTCGGCAGTCGAACTCAACACGACTAGCTCGTTAGCCAACTACGCCACCGAGGCGGATCATAACGGATGACATGCAGTGGACCTATTTTCACACGACCTAAAGTTTAGGAGCTATGCCTTTAGGTCTTATAAAATTAGGTCCAGTGAAGTTAGGTCTTGTAAAATTAGGTCTTATAAAATTAGGTCTTGTGCCTTTAGGTCCACTGCCTGCTTGAACAGTTAAGGGTTTTTAAAGTAATATATGAAAAATTAATTTTAGGTCCAGTGCCTTTAGGTCTAGTTAGAAGCTATAAAATTAGGTGCTGTGAAGTTAGGTCTTATAAAGTTAGGTCTCATGGGGTTTCGTTCTTATAGCATTTAGGTCTTGTGCCATTAGGTCTTATAAGGCTAGGTGTAATAAATTATAACTTCCATCTCATTACAAATATTCAGATCCCATCATGACCATCAAATACACAACATTAAAATACTCCATCACCTCCTAGATTTTAGAACCAATGACCTTGCCTTAAGGGCTATAGAACATGGGGTTTTGGGTGCATATCAGGACCTGCGTAGGCTGCGTACAAGAGTCTGGGGGTAGAGCCATTTTGATTTTCCACATAACGCTATAAGGTTAACTTTAATTATATTTTAATAAGATTTTAGTTCTATTTTAAACCCATGCCGCCATCTCTAAACTGTTGTGAGGATTAGAGGATGAGGATATGGAGCCAGGGGTTAGAGGAAAGGGGGTGAAAAGCCTCTCGAGACCAGCACTGGTTGGGAGAGAGGAGGTCAGGATGAGGAGTTATTGATATGGGCTTGAGTTACTAGGAGCAACAGGGCGCCAGGGATTTACCACTATGGGTTCGAGTTGTTGGTAGTGCCGGAGTGTCGTGTTCGTGGGGCGTCCATACGTTGAGGGTAAATTACTGTTATGTGGTCCGGGTGTTGGGGGCGTTGGGACCTCGTATTGGAGGGGTGTCAGAGCGTAAAGGGTAACTCACTGTTGTGGGCTCGGGGGACAGGGGGGGGGCAAAACTTGTAAATAATAATAATAATGTTAATAGTATCAAAAAGGGAATTTTGCATCAAAAATTGGTGTCAGGGAGAGAAAGGTAAGTCAAAGGGAAGAAATGTCATAACCTTAAGAGGAACGTTGGTAATTTACCGCTATGAGGTTAGGATGTTGAGGATTTGCTGTAGATGAGGTATTCAGAATATGTAAAGTGCATCAGCATTCGCCTAGAGAGATAATGGAAAATCGTTGCTGGGCGTAGGGAATTTGTCATCATGAGGTCGCGTTGATGGGCTTTGGGGGTCTGGCTGGTTTCACCTCTGCTTATAAGGTATAGGAGTGGTGATCTTTGATTTTGGTGGTGGCCATCTTGAATTTCCACATCACGTTGTAAGGTATAAGGCAG
This sequence comes from Timema monikensis, assembly GCA_902151445.1. Taxonomy (NCBI): domain Eukaryota; kingdom Metazoa; phylum Arthropoda; class Insecta; order Phasmatodea; family Timematidae; genus Timema; species Timema monikensis. The sequence goes on from CABFVZ010003163.1 coordinate 31,045, forward strand.
TCCTTTTGGATTTTCATATAAAGTTGTAAGGTTTATTAGCTCTTGGATTTTCACATAACGTTTTAAAGTATTTTGGTGGCAATTTTGAATTTTATAAAGCGATTAATTAGGGTAGTTAATTAATCAATGCAATTAATAAGGGACTAAGAGGTAGGGTGGTGGCGTTGGTGGTGGGGGAGTCACAACGCCAGGGGGAGGAGAGCGCATCGATGTTCATGATTTTAATCAAAATTTCCCCCCAGAAGTATCTGAATCTCCCTACTTAAGTATGAAGAGCTAATTCAAAAGGAAGTATACCAGCATATCCATGGAGAAAGGATAAAAAATCCTTTCCAGTAAAGTGGGTGATTCCAGCCGGGACTTGAACCCAAATCATTCGTCACCAGTAAGCCAAATGATACTGACTCCTTAACAAGTTTTCCTCTTCCTCCTTCCCCAGCCCCTGTAAAACGTTTAAGAGGACAGCCAGACTGGGCGAGCGAGCGAGTGCGCGAGCAACTAAAATATAAAATAGAACACATTAGTTGTAATGAGAGGTGGCCAGACTGGAGCGAGCGACTAAAATATAAAATAGAACACATTAGTTGTAATGAGAAGTGGCCAGACTGGGTGAGCGAGCGACTAAAATATAAAATAGAACACATTAGTTGTAATGAGAGGTGGCCAGACTGGGTGAGCGAGCGACTAAAATATAAAATAGAACACATTAGTTGTAATGAGAGGTGTCCAGACTGGGTGCGCGAGCAACAAAAATATAAAATAGAACACATTAGTTGTAATGAGAGGTGGAAAGACTGGGTGAGCAAGCGACTAAAATATAAAATAGAACACATTGGTTGTAATGAGAGGTGGCCAGACTGGAGCGAGCGGCTAAAATATAAAATAGAACACATTGGTTGTAATGAGAGGTGGCCAGACTGGAGGAGCGAGCGACTAAAATATAAAATAGAACACATTGGTTGTAATGAGAGGTGGCCAGACTGGAGCGAGCAGCTAAAATATAAAATGGAACACATTGGTTGTAATGAGAGGTGGCCAGACTGGGCGAGCGAGCGACTAAAATATAAAATAGAACACATTGGTGGTAATGAGAGGTGGCCAGACTGGGCGAGCGAGCGACTAAAATATAAAATAGAACACATTGGTTGTAATGAGAGGGGGCCAGACCGAGCGAGCGAGTGACTAAAATATAAAATAGAACACACTGGCTGTAATGAGAGGTGGCCAGACTGGAGCAGGCGAGCGAGTGAGCAACTGAGCGCGTGCGCTTGACCCGGTACAGTCTCGTTTACAGGCGCTAAGCTTGGTTCATTGAGTGCTAGAAAAACTTCTCATTTTGACATTTTTTATTACTATCGATAGGTTTAGCACACTTGCTACTAACGGCCTATATTAATTGGTAAGCTCATAAACCATACCTATATATACGCAGGGTGTCTTATCATTCGGGAATTAGCCGGGAATTAGAAGTGATCGGGGAAATAACGGGAATACGTCGGGAATTTGGTAAATTATAACAAAAATCCGGGAAAATGTTGTTTTACTCAAAATATGAAATATAATAATCATTAAAATTAGTAAATAATAAAGTTATTCAAACTGTAGTTTTTGTTTGTTTGTAGCTGTGTAATATATTTTATAATTCCTAGTAAACAATTTTAATACAAATTTCAAAAAGATGTTTATTTAAATTTTAAAACTTATTATTAATAAAAAAGATTAGTAGAAAAATGAGGTGGCAGGGCGGGGAGTTAGAAAGATGTGACATACTTTTTAGTCAGGAATTTTAGGAAATGATCAGGGGAAATCGAGGAAAAAGTCTTGAATTTCATTGGTCAAATTGAGTAGACACCGTATGTGTGTGTGTGTGTGTTTGTGTGTTTTTGTGTGTGTTTGTGTGTGTGTGTGTGTGTTTTTGTGTGTTTGTGTGTGTGTGTGTGCATGCGTGTGTGTGTGTGTATAACCATGTCTATATGTAAGACTGATATGTTAAAATACTAGGCCTTTACAAATAAGAATCACCATTAGCGTGGAGAGAGGATGAGAAAACCACAACAATAAATCACTGAGTTTAAAACCACCCTCAGTTCACTGAGCCAAGATTCGAACCTTTGCCTCCTCGTCAACAACTATCGTGAGCTATACGCTAATCACGCGCTCGCCAGTCTGGCCACCCAGTCGCTTGCACGCTTGCTCACTTTAGTTTTTCTTTTATGATAGAAGTCGAATTTGACAAATCTAGAATTGGCGCTATGGATACAACAACCTATAGGGCTCGCCTTATAAGAGCGATTGAGAAAAAAAATAAAAATAATAATCAGTAAGCCCGCACGCAAGCCATATAGACTAAGCGACCGCTGTCTGTTGGTGAAGACCATTTTCATCTTCAAGATTACTCGCCTCAATGGCCGTATGGTCTAAGGCGTCATTCTCGTGTTAAACCGGTACTAAGGAAGGGGATATTGGGGTCAAAATCCCGGTTGGGTCCAATGAGGGTGGGTTTTTATTACATTTTTTCCTACTCTCCTTCCAAGCAAATTCTATGGATTCCCTCTAGAATACTTCCTTCCTCATCTTGATCCCATTAGAGTAATTATCATATAATATGTGTATAGCCTAAACAGGCAGTAAGACCTGATTAAAAAACCGTCGAGATTATTATGAAATTTTACGTTCTATGTATACTCAAACACAAACAAGTGGGCCTTGCAAGAAAATTTGTTTCCATTATATTTCAAACCAAACTACGCCCATGGTAATTTGTTATTGATATACCATGTATAAGTACCCGTTCGAGCTATAATACATTATGTTTATTACATGTAGAGATGAGGAAAGAATAGTTTTATATGTAATGTACGCGAATTTGCATGAAAATGGTAAATGTAGTGGTAAATCATTAGAAAAAATAACTGCACTTTAGCCCGCATCGGTGATCGAATGATTCATAGAATAGACTGAATTTTTGATGATAGCGAGACCGGGTACAAATTGCTCTCAAGTGTACTGAGGCCTGAGGGTGAGTTTTAATAAATTGTTTATTATTTTTCCTCCACGCAAATGAAAGTACATACCCTCTAAATTCTGCATTTCTCTTTCTTACACCTTTGTGTAAATATGTGGAGAGCCCGAGCGTGCTAGTAAATACGTGATAAGCACGACATAAAAATTTGGGTCACGATTATTGCACAGTTAAATTTTATTTTAGTTAATAATAATTATGTCCCTACAATACTTTTTTTAATATATTTTTATTTTAAATATCGTAAAATACGTGAAGAAATAATGAGTAGACAAATAAATGGGAAAACACTCCTAGCATAACTGAAAAGGATAGACAAATATTAACTTCCTAAATAAAATCTGACCACATCAGTCGAGATTATTAACAATGAGGCAATCCTGCCTGTCAGAGATTTTCATCTTACTTTTCATTCGAACTGTCCAAATCACTATTTTAAAGGGACTAAGAAAGGAAGAATTTAGGGGAAATGTTCTCACATTTGCTTGAAAAAAGAGAGTGAGGAATCATAGGGAAAATACCTCGATATGATCGGCCGAGATTATAATCCCAACTTCCTTGTCAGCGGCAAACTAGATTAGATGAGCTTGACATTATTCCACATTCCAAGCGTTTTGGCCATGTTTATTAAACACTTTATCTCTAAAGGTATGTTTTATATGACGAGAGCAATACACCCAGCAGGATTTGAACTACGGCCTCCCATTCCTCAGAAAACTAGACAAGACAAGACTCACGCCTTTGTTTGTGTTCCTATCAGTGTGTTAAAAAGAATGTTGTTTTAGGACTTATGCCGACGTGCCATACAAATTTAGGTCTTGTGCTTGTTGACTTGTGAGATTAGGTCTTATAAAATTAGGTCTTGTGCCTTTAGGTCCACTGCCTGTTTGAACAGTTAAGGATATTTTAAAGTAATATATGAAAAATTAATTTTAGGTCCAGTGCTTTTAGGTCCATTGCCTTTAGGTCTAGTAAAGTTAGGTGTTATGAAGTTAAGAAATTTAGTTTAGGAGTTGTGACTTTAGGTCTTATAATTTTAGGTCCACTGCCGCATGTCCGTCATAACTACTATTGAGATTAGTTGAGTGAAAGTGTTAGTTCAAACAAAATAATTTGGATAAACATCGGGGATTAAGTTATAGGAAATAAAAATCCCTTCTCCATAAGAGCAATATTTTTAAACTTTAATAAAAAAAGAAATAAATAACTCAAAGAAGTTTTTAATTGCTAAATGATTGGCATAAGGAAAACCTCAACTGATGTAATTCCATTACCATAAAAATCTATTTTTTAAGAGATACATTAACAAAATAATAAAACAATATTTGTAAAATGCTTGTCAATACGATTTGTAGTTTTACTGCATCAAATATTTAAGAATTGTTGACCCTGTCTATTTGTGTACAATTAGGGAAAATAATACAAATTATATAAAACCTTTGACAAATTTCTGCTCACTCCCCTTTAATTGGAATTACAGAAATATGTGTGTGCTAACCTGTCTGTTCTATTTCAGGAATCTCGAGATCGGTTTTCTATGTTCCTCTTCAAGACTCCCTCCTGTAATAACTGAAACACTGCTATCACCTATGTAACTTCATTTAATGATACAATATGATATTTCTGATCATTAATCCAATTGTCATGAACAACAACTGTCATCAAAAATTATGGTTTAAATATATTCAAACATTTTCTTCATTTTTTTTACATATGATTGGCTGGGTATAACAATCATAAGTATTTCACTCATTGGAGGTATCTAAAGGATTGACTGTGACACCATTTGTTTTCTACCACATAAATTATACTTTAAAAGTAATCGAATACACACTATTTCCTTTAGCTTTCCTAATGTTTATATTAATTACATGTATCATTACTAAGCTTTCAAATTTTTTCCTGTAACTATATATAAATTATTGGCCAAGATAGCAAGCACCATCTGTAGAGGTTGTTTTAAATGATTTTTTATATAAGAACATGCAGCCCTTAAAGGTACCAGATTTGTCATGTATTATCTAAGGGTGCTATTATAGCCTGCGCTAAGTTTTATAAAGGCAATTTTTGTGAAAAAAAAAGTGTGGCCTATTTTCAGGTCAATATGGAATATACACTGTATACACGATTACTTAAAACATTAAAAACAAAAATTAAGACCTAAAATATAGGTGGTAAAAATTAATAATTTTCTAAACTAAGCTCAAGATAAGTATATACAGCAATTAACTTTTGAGTTCCTAATGCCATAGAGTAAGAAATATATAGACCCACTTTGCTGGCTGCATGCTGTAAGTTGCTACTGTCGCAATAGATTTGACAAACGATGACAGGGAGATCTTTGCCCGATTCTGGCCGGTTGTATTGGAGGTGGTTTTTCCTAAATTCAACCTCACATATCCCTAACTCATTAACATAATTAGTACATAAGTGTATAACCTGAATGGGTTGTACGACGCAGTGTTAGAAAATACAATATGTATGAGAGTATGATTTAATTGTATAGAAATAGAATACATAAAAAGTAACAAACAAACTAATGTCTTTATCTCAAATTCTAGTTTTTTCAGCTTATTTGAAGTGATATTTTGAGACAGATTACAGTTTTAACTTTGGGAAGGACTTACTGATGATGATTTTGCAAGCAATTGTTATACATATGTTGATGTGTCTTAATGTACGAATGATCAAAATTCTCAGCACTAAAGTCACTCTAGAGGTGTTTATTTATAAAATATGAAAGTGTGGTATGTACAAAAGTCAAAGACTGCCTGTACTTTGTAGAGAGAGAAAATAATCTGGTTGATTAGGTTTTAAAACCAAATAAGCCATTATGAACCAAAATTAAAAGCAGTATGTTGATGTTCATTGTAAAAAGGATTCAGCTTTAGATAGCAATGTGATAAACTAATCATCTGAAAATACTGCTATTTTTGAGTTATTCTTTAAATTCAGGATAATTTGTGGAAATGAATTTAAACATTTGTATTGCAGAAATGAAATGATTGTTTTTATAACAGATATACTATTGCATTAAATATTATTTCTATATGCCCACACAATTTATTGGATTTTCTAAACATATTATGATTATTAGTTTTACTTCTATATTGTGTTTCAACTCATGAATTCTTTCAATGAGTTAGTATTCATAATTTGTGTTAGGCTACAAAATGATATTCTTCAGTCAAATATTATTTTCAGATTAATACTAATGTAAGTATATTATGTATACAATATTGGTTTATAGAAACAATAACAGAGCATTTAGTATTTTTTTGTTTTATTTATAAGCATTTATCTTTGAATTAAACTACTGGCTGAAAGTTTTCAAGCTATGTATAAATAAATTAATATGTAAAATAATATATTATAGGGGTTGGGGGGGACTGTATATAAAAATTAAAGGGTTAGTTTCTATTTATATACAGTGTATTTATTCAAAGTATTTATAAATAATGTATTCATCTTAATGTATAATAATTAGAATCCTGTTGGCTGGGTTGTTATTAGAAACATAGAAAGTGAAGCAAATATAAAAAAAATAAACCTATGAATGGTTACTAGAAATGAAAGCCTTTTGCCCCTCACACATGGACACTGTTGTGCATAATTCACCACTAGTGCAGTTCATAATTTTCAGTAATGTTTAATTACAGACACATAGGGGTCCACAAGAGACACCAGGGCCTGGATTTACTAACGGGAGCAAATCTGCTCCAGCGCAAGTATAGAAATGGCGCAATTTTGCGCCCAAGATGCTCCTTATTTATTTGCGCCATTTCCGTATTCACTAAACAAGGCGCAAACTGGTGGCAGGAATAGGGTGACGTCATCATAAACGTCATCAATTGCTCTCTTTTCGACCAATCCTTGCGAAGAATTTACTTCCAAAGTCAAGGCTACTTTATTTTAAATCTGTAATGAAAACGACAGCATATACAAAGATTTTTAAACAATTTTCTCATAAATTAGCTATAAAATTAGAAGCGGCCTTTTTCTGGATGTTTTAGAAAAACAATATTAGTACATTATTTTGTATCTATTTATATTATTAGTTTAAAGTTTAAGTTCCATTAATAAAACATTAATGTTTATAGAAACTTTAAAACTTATTTTAAAGCTATTCTAACCGCCATGTCTTTGGACTTTGAAATACAAACCTCTTTGGATCTAGATGATTACACAGTTCGTAGTTTTGTTTTATAATAATGCAAGAAATGCCATTGTGTTGTTTTAATGTAAAAATCCAACAATAAAAGGTACGTAATTGTTTTGTTACCACTGTCTAAATTGAAACAAATTTTGTGCTTGACATACGTTTTGTTATTTTAATTAATTCATTATTAATTGGAGTACAGTTATGTAACTAATTGTATTTTAAGCCAATACAATAATATGCCGCCATTTAAATTTATTGAAGTGACAATCATGATTTAATAGTTGCGCCTACTCTTGAGTGGTGGCAAATAAAAGGCGCAACTTTGCTCTCAAATTGCGCCTGCTCCTTTTAGTGAATAGGGATTTGGAACATATTTCAAACTTGCGCTGACGCAACTATTTGCTCCCGTTAGTGAATCCAGGCCCAGTTGTCTTATATTAACAAATTGAACTTGATTCCCTTGCTTCTCAAACAAAAGTAAGTCAAAATATGTTTGTTTTGAAGACAGGTTTGAGGAAATTGTTTTAATTGAGTGCATTTTATTGGTATACATTTATAAAAGATATATACTGTTTAATTTCAAAAGATATACTTTTGATTTATATAATAAACCATTTCTTAAATTAATTTTATTTTAAAACTACTTTGGTGGCCGCATGGACATAGGGCATCACTCTCATGTTACGAGTGGACTGCCGATGAGGGGGAGGTTGGTGTTCAAATTCTGGTTGGGTGTATTAAGAGTGGTTTTTCCAAAATAGTTTTCCATTCTCCCTCCACACAAACGTGGGCACACTCCTCCTCTAAGGTCAACCTTCCACACCCCTAACTCATTAGCGTAATTAGTACATGTGTGTATATTTTAAAGCAGTGGTAATTTCATGAGACTTGCTATTGTTGTTTACTTTTCTGCTGAATTAAATATGAAAACTTGACCATTGTATATGTGAAGCACAGTATTTAACTTGAAATGTAATGCCAGGTCTCCACCGTGGTTCGGATTCCACGTTAAACTGTAGGTCCTCCATTTCATCTCACAATCACCCTACCATTACACATTAGCGTAAGTGCGTGTAACCCGAACGGGTAGTAAGACGCGGTGCTAATAATAATAATAATAATAATAATAATAACAACAACAACTTGAAATGATACTTCATTCAAGTTTCAGATGATAGAAAAAGTAAGATATCATTTTATGTTAGTTTCTGAAACCTACCTTTTTTACTCTCGTCATAAACTAATTTATTTTTATATATTTTTATTAATGCAAGTTGTATAAATAAAGGCTGTTTATGTGTTTAGTAGTAAATTTTTAATGGGGTAGGCCCTATTATATATATATAAAAAAAAGTAATATTTGTATAATTTTGTATAAATGGAATATGACACAAAAGATTATGAGACATTTATTAAAAAGATAAATAAGATATCGCTTTCTCAGTAAAAAGAGGAAGATAATTAACAATTATTTATACTGTTACCACTGAATATAGGATTAATGGTTGCCTCTTAGAGAGAAAGTTGAAAATGTAATCAAGAATAAAAATAGATTACTTTCCTTTGCTTCTCTCTTCCTTTCTACTTGGATATTGCTTTTGTCTTGGGAGTATTTTGTTTCACTTTGTTTTTTTATTATAACTCTCAATATGCTTTTGAATGTTATAGTCTTTAATCCAAGGGGTAGAGTATGAAAGTTTGTTTCAGAGTACTTGCACTCACATTGCATAGCAAGGGGACGGAGAACCACTCCCAGTTCACCTCCCTGTTACCGACAATCCATTCTATTGCAAGCTTAACACCTTTTTCATACTCCTCTCTTTAAAGTTTTAATAAAATAAGACATACAAAGAGTGAGCGGTAACATTAAGTTTCCTTTAAGAAACAACACAATCCATCTGGTGGTCACCTGGTCTAAGAAGTCTTTCTCGTAATAGACTAGACTGCCCATGATGGATGGATTGAAGCTTGGTCCTGATTGGGTGTACCAAGGATGGTTTTACTATTAATGGTTTTTCACACTTCCTCATCCATAACACATTAAGAGTAATTAGTACATAAGCTATAAAACCAAAATAATGCATCAATTACCTTTGTCCAGTGGCAGCAGTGTAAAGTATGAATATTATTCCCATAACTCTTCCATATACACCAATATTATATTTTATGAGTTTAAAAATGTATATTTTTAAAACCTTTTTAGTGCCAAGACCTATTCCGGATTCGCATGCAAAGAGTACAAAGCCTATTTAAGGTTTTGTGTGTTAAGAATGCTACAGCTATTTCATCATTTTTGTAACTGCTTATTCATGTTGCTCAGTGGCGTATTCTGATAAATTTAACAGGTATGCTGTTCTATAGTATTCGCAAGAAAAGTTTGGTTATTTTTCATGTCCAACAGAGTGAAAATAAAGAGGTGGGGTCAAGATTCTCTACAAACTTTGTTTAATTTATAAGCCATAAACAACTGCTTTCTAACTGTAATTAAATTGTCTGTAAGGATTCTTACCTCTTCTGCTAGATGGTGCACCTGTCTTAGAAGAGTATCTGTTATTATCAACACTAGAATATAGGCTACAAAGATCAACATAATAAAACTGTCACTATCAAAAAATAACGCTTATATTCACCAAATTTTAGTGTTTTGTCCAATTTTGTTTGAAAGTAAAGTCCAATCGATGGGATTTCATTATAAAGTGGTCAATTACTTTATTTTTTCTTTCTTAAATGCTTATGAAGCTCTTTTTCAATTGAAATCATTGATAGTCCAGTTAATCTTTCCTCGCCTTGTTTTGCTCCACAGTTGCTGCGGTGGACGGAATTGTCCATATTGGGGTAGCCAATTTATACACTTCTGGCGTTACGGAGTCTAAATCATTTTGGCTCATGTATGGAACAATTTTCATTGCAGACATATCTTGAAATTGTTCCAAACTATACAAGACAGTAAACTCATTCTTAAAGTTGTATGTAGTCGAACCTAGGACCATATTTATCTTTTAATTTGTTAAAATGCTCCCTGGGAAATGCATTTTTATTAGTAAAAGTATTGTATTTAGTATGATCCAAAAAAGAAATGAAATACAGATCATCAAGTGATTAAAACCTATCAGTAATTTGTATCAAAAGATGATCACAAATTTCATTAAATAGCTGCTTGAAGCATTGGTTAGACTCATCATTTAAATGCTTTTTTTTTTTCGCTGATCTGGTTGAAATTCAGGGGATGATTTCTCCCACAACTTTTTAAATCCACTGTCCCTAAATTCGTGAATCAGGTTTTTTTTTAACTTCTGAAATTTTCTCAAAACCATATAAAATATCCATACTTTTGGTTTGCAAAATATTATATATCAGTGTGACAAAATATACTAGAGAAAATTTTAAGTAAGAAACCTGTTTCAAAACTATTTAAAAATGACAAAAGATCCTTGTGATTGAACAAATGTGTCACTGTTCCAGTCTCCTGGATTTTCTAAAATGTTTTCAAAAAAACATATCAAACACCTTTTGAACTCGTGCACAGTGTTTACAAGTCGCAATGAAAAATTCCAATGAGTAGGTGCTACTTTTGGCAAATTTTTGATCAACAAACTGTTAGGGTATCATTTCGTTTTGTTGACTTTGAAAAAAGATCTGCTAGACCAGAGAGAGATTGGAAAAGGATGAGACACTGAGCAATACAAGACATAGATTGCTGAAGCACTAGATTAAGAACATGACTGTAACAATGAACAAATAATGCTCGTGGATAATATTCACATACTTTCTTTTGCAATCCACCATTATTTCCTGATATCACAGCTGCTCCATTGTACGTTTAAGTGACTAACTTTTCTCCTAAATTAAAATATTTAGCTACTTGAAGGACATGTTCACACAAAGCTACAGCTGATCTGTCTTTACTCATGTCAACAAAGTGCAGAAAGCGTTCTTGCACATTACCACCTTCATCTACATAGCAAACAACTGATGATAGTTGTGATCTGTTGCTGACATCCGTTGTTTCATCCAACAATATCGCCACAAACTGTGTTTTGGACACTTCTTCAAGGATTGCGTTACTCAATACACTATTAATAGATAGAATCAAATCGTTTTGAATTTGAGGGGACGTACCTCTAATTACAGTTGAACTATTTAAATGGTCTGCAAGTAAAAGAGTCATATTCACTAACATAATCTAAGAGTTCCCTATAATTTCCTTTGTTTAAAGAATCTTTTGATTAGTGACCACGAAATGGTAGCTCTTATTTAGCTAAAAAGCACACGGTATCAATGAGTCGCTCGAGTATGTTTATTTTTCCAAACTTTTTCATTATGTTGAGACACGTTAAATCTTTAATTGTTTGATCAATGAGCCTTATATAAAAATAAAATTCCGTTCATGATGATCATTTTATACACTTATATTACTCATCTATCTCAATTAGGAAAAAACTTTAAGCAGAGTTTAAATATGTCTGCGCTAAAAACCTCATTATAGTTCTTTCCAATTTTTTCAAAGCAAACCAATTGGAATATAGGAATTTTAATAATATCATGTCTTTTAAGGTTTTTATAACAAATTCTGAAAAAACACTGTGATTGTCCAAGCAGTTTACGAGAAACAGTAAGTTATGTTTTAGGATTTCCAAGCATTTGATCACGGTAAACGTGATCCTGCTCAGATTTTCCCGCAAGAACTTACAAAGTCATCACGAGTCGCGCCACCAGTACTGGCGCACATAGCATATAATGATGATATATATTTTCTAAAACAAAGTTATATCTTATTTTGTCCCTATAATTCAATTATAGATGCCAAATATCTTGCAATGTAAATATTTATTTCTAGCAGATTAAGAAGACATGGTACAGTCTCATTCCTAATAAAAATAAATAATGGTATAGTTTTAACAACACCTTTCATTTCATTTTACAACTTGGACCTTCAAAAAGTGTTATCAGTAGAAAAGAAAAATCCATCATTTTTAGGCTTGATTTACAGTTTTGAAAATTTAAAAGATGTAACATTTAAAAAAATTGTCCTTAATAAATGATTTAACACTATTTACTGGTTCATAAAACTATAAAATATAAGGGGTAGGGAAGGAAGCCAACCTTTAAGGATAGTTAAACCCTGATTTTTACACTTTCCTTCACAAACAGTGATTTGGCACTTTTAGGAATGTCTTATTCAAGGTAGTGATTATAAAGTTAATTTAAAAGTTATCAAACACTTCCAGTAATACTTCCTTCTGAATTAATGTAAAATTTATCTTTACATTATTAATCAAGTGGGCTAAGAATGTGTTTTTTATATATATAAAAAATAAAAACGCTCACATTTTGTGTAGTGTTTATTTTCCATGTAAAGAAAGATATTTTTTCTTAAATGAAAAAGCATTTCCAAAAAATTTAAATCATTTGTAATTGTGAATCGTGAAACTGATTAGCCAATAAGAGTGTGAAAAAACAGAGGGAAAAGTTAGTTTTCTATCAAGGCCTAAGCTAACTATTCTTTCAGGCTTCCTTCCTTTTCACTTAATTAAATTATTTTAGTGTTTTCTTACTTTTCTAAGTAATCAGGTAAATATTAGTTTTTATATACTTATTCATACCTGGGAGTCAGTAAGTAGGTCACAAATGCATGTGGGATAGCTGTAAATGGAATCTAGTAGGTTCTAAATACACAATTTGATGCCAACACAATACAGCTTGACGACAGTTTAGGTAGAAGCTAGGCAGCACATGTGCAGTTCAGTTTCAAAAAGGTGACCATAATATAGGAGTGCATTCCCTTAGTACAGTATGTTGTGCGATTTTTGTGGGTGAAAGGACTTCCTACAAAGGATATTAATAAAGAAAAGTTTTCTGTTTATGGTTAGAAATGTTTGTCATGTAAGGTGGTACAAAACTAGGTTAATAAATCCACTCAAAAGTCACAGATGAAGACAGACCTTTTCACCCTGTTGATGTTGTGACAGAAGCAACTGTGTGGCAGGTGGAAGAAATGATTTGAGCTGACAGGCGCATAACAGTAGACAGTGTAACGAGAGCATAAGGGTGTTCTGGCTTAGCATACATCAAAATGCATGCTCGTTTGATTTTCATAAAGTGTGTGCATAATGGATGCCAAGAAAACTGACAACCAAAAAAATAGCCAAATGTGTTTTCCCTTGCATCATTTGTCTGTATGCAGATCAAGATATGCTTAGCAGGATTGTTACTGGGGATTAATCGTGGGTGCGTCACTATCAATTCAAGCTTCAATAACATTGAAACACCTCAGTTCACCTTTGTCCAAAAAATTTAAGGCTACACCATCAGCAGGGAAAGTTATGCTTACAGATTTTGAGATTCACAACGAATACTATTAGCCCATTTCTAGAAGCAAGGTTAAAATGTAAATGCTTCATCCTCCTGTAAAGTTATGTCAAAGTTTCGAGTTACAAGTTTACAAAAATTATCCAGATCTAATGATAAGAAAGTGTACTGCTCCATCATAATAATGCGAAACCTCGTACACCTTAATTAACCAAGGAAAGAATTGGATAACTATGCTGGGAACTTCTTGAACATCCACCTTACATCAATGACTTAAAATAAACCCTAATAATTTTTACTTATTTGATTCACTAAAAAAAAATATCTTGGTGATAAACATTTCACTTTTGACGCAGAGGTTGGACGATAAGTGTGAATGAGACAACAGCGCAAAGACCTCTATGCTGTAGGCTTTAGGAAACTGCTCAATAAATGGGATAGGTGTATCAATATGAGTGGAGATCATGTCAAGAAATAAAGGTACATGTAATAATAAATATTTTTTTAAGTTTGTATCTCACTTTTTTTAGAACAGTGTGGCCTATTTACTGACTTCCAGTAAAGCATTTATTCAAGACAGGTGATTATGACTTGTGTTTGTTTAGCTTTAGTATTTCATCTTGCTTCTTGACAATAATTAATTTAAATTATATATATAGCAAGACAAGTTAAGTTTCAAATGTGAATAATTAAATACCTTCTTCTATTCAACGGCATCATCAAAGTCAAAGCTAGTCTTGGCTTTTAAATTTTTAATGGTGAAACCAGCTAAAGTTTCAACAACAAAAAACTTGGGAAGATCAAGAGTGACTTGTACATATTGTCACTTCACATTTATGGTAAAAAAATATGCTTTAGTTTTGAATGAAATAACATGAAAAAGGAAAGGTATTGCAAAAAATATGAATCTATAAAGATACACTACCTACTTTTTAATCACATGATTAAAATAAATTGTCAAACTATTTCTGTTAAAATAGATAGTGTGTGTCGGTTGTATTGATACTGAAGTAACATTAATATAAGAAATAGAATCACAAAAATATGTTATCAGTAGGCCTACACCACTTAGTTAAAAAAACCTACCACAAAATCTGAATTTTAAAAAAATTTATAAACTATTTATTTAAAAGTTAAAATATAAAAAAAAATTGTTGATCTACTTTTTTTTTAAAACGGAACAGCCAATGTTAAAAAAAATACATATTTGAAAATTAAATCAATTTTGATTATAATAATAACTGTAGAGGCCCGACATTTTTCAACAGCTTTAATCGTAAGTACAATCATACTCTTACTGTTGACATAACATGATCAACAATGGCTCCTCGAAATAATACTACCATCTAAACTTCCTTGGCGCCTAAATAACCACCACAAATGAGGGTTTCAACAATTGAAGTGTAAAAACAGATCATGAAAATAATATTTCTACCTATCATAACACCTAGTTTGAGTAGCCCAATCTTTTATATTCATCCTTCATTTCCAAGCTATTCGTCGACACATGTAGGTATGATGCAAAGCTTTGCCATTCATATTTTCTTTTCTTTGTAAACATATATATTTTCAATACTTGAAAATCTCTCAACTCTTTGATTTGTATCAGTGCTTAACTCAAGAACAAAGGCAGGGTTGCCACACACCTGGAAAACTGGAAAAACACAAATAATTTTTTGTCTCTGTAAAATACTGGAATATTTGATAAATTGGGACATTTAACTGAAAGCTTAAAATACCATTTTGGCCCGAATATAAGACAGCCCACTCTATTTTTCCCTTGGCTAGATAAAAACAAAATTGCCTTGAATGTAAGACGACCCCTATCCTATTTTCTCCATGGCTCAATTAAGAATGGAAGAAAGATTGTGATAAATATAAGGAAGGCTGTTCTCTTTCCTTATGTTGAAGCTCAAATTCTTCCATTTACTGTGTAGGCCTAGTTGTAATAAGTTGGTTATAGTATTTAAATGTTTTATTTACAAATAACAGGTAGAACTTGTTACACATTAACTATGGTGTACACTTGAGTCATAATTGTGAATATTAATACATGGGATAGACGTTATGCAGTGCACATTCAAAATGAGTTTTCATCTTTTCTGCCTATGTTTATCGGTTTTGACATGTGCCACGTTTCTCTACACTATCTTGGGCCAATGGAAGATATAAAAATATACCGTAATTAAAACTGCACTAAACTTTATTTTATTTACATTACCGTAACTCCTCACACAAGAAAAACAATGTATCCGCCAAAGATAATCAGCATGCAGCTTATGTCATGTACATTAAGAAAAGAAACGCACACTATTACTGAATGCTGTTCTATGCAGTTAACTTCCACAGAGCAGCACCATCATGTTACTGAGCATTCCAAGATCCACTCACTCGATCGATCACAGAGTGTTTGTTCCCTGCAATCAATTCTTAGCAGGGTGTTCAAACATAATGTTAGAGTACCACACCACTGCTTTACTTCTATGACCAAAAGGCAAAATAACGTTGAAATTATGTTATGTTTCTACATATGAAATACCATGATTAAATAAAGTTTTATACTTTCTTGTCAGTGGAAATGTATTTTCACAAAAAGTAAGTTGAAATTAATAACAATATGCTAGGTTGCTAAGATCACCCCCTATTTTTTCTTTCCGATTTTTAATAAAAACTATCGTCTTATATTCAGGCCAAAACAGTAGGTCTTTGGGTAAACAAAAAAAAAAAAATGAACTGAAGAATTAAAGCCTGCAGATTCAAACATGTGTCATTAGCGCTTAAATGAGGGTTGTGAAGCAACCTTTCTATTAATTTTGAATAATCATGTTATTCGCATTTGTACAGTTGTCATTGTACTATTGGCAGCATAAAGCCCTCCCGAGTTAAAGATGGCTGCATTATCCAATAGCTCGCGATAGTAATTGATCATACATATTTAGCTGACAATTTCTGCAAGTCCATCACAGACTCTGCCTTAAAATATGAGTGAAGAATGACCCTGAGCATGTGACAATTCCTGGCTAGATCAGTGGTTAGAGCATCGGCGTACTAAGCCAAAGGTTCCGGGTTCGATTCCCATGTCCATATTAAATAATCTCGTTTTAAAAATAAGTTACTTCACATGTCAGTTTGATTAAAAATGAAATTTTATTACTCTTTTCTTCAACCTAAGTTGCTAGGAAGAAGGGCAATTTCTTCTGGATAGCATAGGGAATTTGGTAGTAAGAAAGTAGTGGCAACCCTGAAAGAGCAAACAGATTTTTTACCTCAACTTTTCTGTCCATTACGCTGAACCCATCAATATTGAACAATTATAACTGAACACCCTGTATTCAAGCCCTTAGCTAATAACACTTTGGTGCAGAGGTTTACATCTGCATTAAACTAGAGGCCTTCTTAATAGCATGAGCAGGCTCAAACAGACCCCATAACAACACATTTATGAAAATGTTTAAAAAAAAAACTATTTGATAAATTAAAATAAATACTTGCTGCACATAGGTCGCACATTACAAATGCTTTACAATTAGGTTACTCGCCATTAACAATGATACAAGGAAACATAGCAAAAGAGAAATCAACACCATAGCATGCAGCCAATATTATGTTTACCCTTCTAGGTAGAGCACGAAGAACCTTCTTGCTCACATGGCATGGCTGGCACTTATGGTTCTTTCTTCCAGAATACTATTACAATAGCAATATATTGAAATGAACCAAAAAAAGTGCTAAAAGAATGTACAGTGCAATTTCATAATTATATTTTACCTTAGTGAAAATGTATATCTCCTTTGCCAAATTCAAAAATATTTAATTTTTTTGAAAATAGGTTTCAAAGAACAATTTTCACTGGATTGTAGACGAGCGGTTTAAAACCTATGTTTTTGTGAATTCTTGACTAACTTTACATTGTAACAATATGTACAAAGAGATGATCTAGAATCACAACACATCACTCTGCTTAGAGTCTTCCCTCTCGCGGAAAAAACCTTTCTCTGTTTTGCACTCGCGAATTGTAACAGTCTTTAGGTTGACAGTGACATCAGTGATGAAGACCTTGTCGGCGACAGGAGCCCTCTTCAACCAGTACGCCGCCCCCGGGTTCCTGTACACCTCTCGAGGATGTTTGATCACTCTGTGAGGCAGAAAGTGGGTCTGTCTGTCAAGGATGTCACAATGGACCGGCCTGACCACCATGTTATTGCCGCACTGAATGTTAGTATTGGTGAGCGCAGTGTTTGACGAGGAAGACAAGTTCTTGTCTGCACTGTCCTGGTTTGCTTGTATTGGAAGAACCATTGCTGCGCTAAGGGTTTCCCTCTGAACAACGGCGCTGCCTTCAGAGAGAGATCGTTTCAACTTACTGAGATCCTCTTTGGGAGCAGAAGTTGCCAAACTTGTAACCTGTTAGTAAAAAGAAAACAATTTTTTTTTTTTGCTGCCACATTAGAGTAAAATGCAAACAAACTTAAAATAATAAATATTTAAAGCAGTTTTTTTTTAAAAAAAAAGCTTGTTTCACTTTGGTAAGGCATACTTTTATACATAAAGGAAAGTACAGGATAGAAATAAGTTAATAAAATAAGCAGAACAGACGCAATATTACTTTCACAATGAAGAAAAAAGAACATCATTTTACACTCCTTACAAATAGCAATTAAAATTAAACCAGTAATAAACTGTTAACATTCTCTGCCAAGTTGAATTTATTATCTTGTAGACCTGGTTAAGTTGTGTAGTGTAGTCGGAGAAGTCATGCTGAACTAAACTGTCAATAATCTAGGTAATAGATTCCTGAGAGTACACGTCATATTGAATGTAGTTCAATGCTGACCAGTTTCTTCTAGAGTGGAGAGTTACCAATTATCTGTATTTGAAGGATCTGCTTCTCACTGATTTGTATATGCAATTAATGGAAAGCCGACACCCTTCAAATAAGTAATTGATGTAGTTTACGGAGAGAAGCTTTCTCTCCTAAGATCCAGCAAATGATATAAAAATGGTTCAGATGCCAATCATGGGCATGAATCCCAAGAGTTATGTACGACAACGAATAGTCTGTTAGACAAGTGTCAAACTTCAACTCATTGGTAGAGCCTCATAAAAATGGTGAGACGCGATAAAGCGAAAAGTGCCACACAAAGATGGTATCAAGTATTTTTTCCTTTGATAGTTTTTAGATATGATTTACAGTGTTTTGAAAAGCAAAATGAAACAAAATCGTCTTGTTACACGAAATCCTCCTATAAAACAAAATAGCACTGTAAAAAAAAAACTTTGAGCAAACATATTTGTTGTTGTAGCTAAGTCTTAAGGTTGAGTCTACCCATAAGTCACAATTCTAAACAAAAAAAGTATTTTAAAAAATATTTATTAATTCAACATTTTTTTTAGTAACATATCTGGGCATCTTTCATAATTCTTATGGGATTTTCAAACCATGCTAGAAATAGTTATTAAAATATTTTCATTAAAACGTTACCATTTCAATGAATTTTAAATGAGAAAACAAAAATTAATAGATTGATTTATTTTCTTTGTAAAATTAAGCTAGCGTGTTTGATTATAACACATCATTTAATAAATAATTTATTCTTATTTTAAATATAAATTTAAATTTGGTTTAGTTTTAATAATCATGGCGATATTGAGCTCTAACGACTCCCAAGTTGACACACTAGTAAAATTACACGGTTTTAATTACAATTTCTCCTTCTACAAATAATTATCTTAATGGTTAGTAAGTGTTGTTAGTTACCCATTTACAGGCTAGTGTTGTTTTGCAAATGTTGGTTAACCTGCTGTATCGGAATTCAGGCGGCAATGGAGGGTTAAGCTAATCTCTTTGACCTTCTTGAGTCAAGGAAACATTAATACCATGTGCACTAGGATAAGAAGGGCCAATGTCCAATTATGGAAAAGCTTGTTAAATTTGATTAAAATAACTCTAAGTCTACCTACTACACAGCTTTTATTGACTGATAAGGTGACCTGGAGGGGTCTAGGAGTAAGGTGTCTGACCTCTTTGCCGTGGGTCCGGGGTTCAATCCTAGGTCTTGGCACAGATTTATCTGATTGCTAAACACTTCCTTCCCTTCTGATAAGACGTGTATTAATCACGACTTGTGAATGTGGGGAATGCTAGGCCTCCACAATAGTTCAAATCCCACATTAAAATGTAGGTCCTCCATTTAATCACCCTACCATTATACATTAGCATAAATGTGTATAACCTGAACGGGTAGTAAGACGCGGTGCTAATAATAATATTGACCAATTTGAATGTATTCCTTTACTGATAATGTAGTAAAATAGACTTTTAAAAGTGTATATTAATGTGGGAATAAAAAACCAAAGAAGACTACAAATGTAGTCATTGTTATGGAAGTGTCAGCCAGTCACCCTTAAGTGGTGAGAGGCGGTGTGTTTAGAGGTTTTTAAACACCTCCCGACGAAAGTATTGTTATATTTTTTTCATGTTTCAAGAGGGATTCGATGCTTTAAAAATATCTTGCCAACTGCTGGGATACTCGACAGTTGACAACGAGCTCCCAACAGTAATACAACTCCCAGAATAAATTTCTGTTTACGGCCTTGGAGCCAGTTGTTAAGTGTGATACAAATTTCTAACGCTGCAGATATTAAATATGGAAAACAAAGTCGTATTTGTTTCAATTGATCTCATTTTTTGGAGGGGGGGGGGGGGG
>CABFVZ010003163.1:51277-84981 GCA_902151445.1 Timema monikensis
GGGGGGCACTTTCTCCAGTGCCTCTCCCATTGGTTCAATCCATGATCATCTATGTTTGTTAATTTTTGTTCAATGAGGCCAAAACATAAACACAAATATAGAGAGCACTAATGCATTAAGATTTTTTTTTCTAACTATGACACGTGAGCAAGATATTGATTACCAAATGCTAACTTTCAACCCCTATAAAACTAAATAGAAGAGATTGTTAGCAAATCTATGAATAGAATAATACTAATTTAAATATATTTTTTTTTAATATTATTAGTAGAACTTTTATTAAGCCAGTGTGAATCCATCATTTTTTTCAATTTCAAATCGAATCCGAATCTTGGCTGACTCAAATCAAATCTCATGCTTAAAAAATTTGAATCGATTAAGAATCAAATCTTATGCTAGTTTTATTTGATCCAATCGAATCTTGGTTGGATCCGTTGCTTAAATAAAAAAATTTGATTCAATATTTTATTTTAAAAATAGGTTTATATTTGAATTAAACAATTTATTTTAGGCTTACTATGATAATATTTCAAATAGAATCCATGTTGAATATTTCACTATGTTAAATTTCCAAGTTCCAATCTAATAATGAAACATTTCAAAATATGATGATCATCATTAGAGACACATTTTAGGTTTATTAACAAAAAAATGTAGGCTTATGCAATAACACTAATCTCAAAAGATGAAACATCAAATCAAGCTCACAGAAATTTTTTTCAATCAATGTGCAAAGGTTGATTAATATTTTAAAAAGGGTAGGCCTGTCTACTTTTTTTTTAAATAAGATATTCACTGTCACAATAACTGTCACCCACGTCATTCCTTTACAACCTGAAATTCAAGTTAATTTCCTTATTCACTCTACTCCGCAACTGGTTTCTGGTCTGATTGTATTTATTTGAAAGTAAGAATTATAAACTCAAATTTTAAACTAAACTCATCGAATCCAAATCTAGGAGTTATTTAGATTTGAGATTTCAAATCAAATTCATATTTTTCCAATAATATTTTAAACTTTGGATTGAATCCAATAGATATTCTAAATTTTGAATTTGTTATTATTAATAGTAATAATATTATATAATATATATAATTATTATTAAAAAATCATTATTAAAAAATTCAAAATTTAGAATATTTATTGGATAATGATAATATTATTATTAAAAACTGTTTTATACATGATATTGACATCTATCTATGTAAACTACTTAGGACATTCAATAAATATGGAACCTACACAAGGAGCTTTTTTTAATTAGTAAACAGTGGTTCCCAATTTAATGCTTGTATGAAAAGAAACAATATATTATATTGATGACACTAATTTTTTATAGCTATTTATTTTTTAATCAAAGTTAGCCTGAATGACATTTATTTGTAATAATGATAGTATTGTGTATCATCCTGAACTAATGTCTTTTTCATCAAAACTATGATTTCACACATACGATTTTTAGAGCATAAAGCATTGTTTCTCTATCTATATCACGGTGGTAGATTTTGATACGTCCTCTATATTTCACACCATTTTTGTATGAAACATCCTATGTCCATGTGTTTTGAGTTTAGGAAACACTTAGTAGATGACATACTAAAAATAACAATACTCTTTTGTAATTAAAAAGGTATCGTAGAAAAATAAAATGAATATTAACTAAAGCAAGAATATTTTTATAGTGCAATATTTATGTACTCAATTATTAACTTTCTATATTTTCTCGCTGCACCTTATGGTGCCTTGGCACCCAAATGAGAACATCTGGCTTAGACTATAGATAAGTGATTCCCAAACTGTGGAACATGTACCTTCAGAGAAATGCGACGTAACAATGAGTTTTATGAATCATAAAATATAACATAAATACAACATACAGTACTCCTAGATTTAATTCACCACGTTTAAAACAATCACCCCCTATTTAAGTCCGATTAACAAATTAACACAGATTTTGACGTAAAATGATGGCATTTATTAGACTTTCTTTTCATCTATTTAGATTTTGTTTAATTTACTGCTAGAGCTTTGTTAACATTTGGCTTGGCCGTCTATACTTTGCAATATGACAGATATGTATGTCTTATTTTATAAAGAGTAGGAAGAGATAAATTGGTTAGGGTCCGTCCTTAAATAAGTTAAGCCTTTTTTCATGATTTTCAACCCCCACACCCTCTCACCCTATGTAAGGTATCGTAAGATTTTCCATGACACCCCCCGACCAGATAAAAATTCTTAAGTAAGATAAATTCTGACTCCCCACCCCCTCATAAGAAAACGTAGGGAAATACTGAACCTCCCTCCCCATCCCAAAATACTTAGTTAATTTAAGGCCAGCCCCTTAGGCAATGACCCCCAAAATGGGTACACAACTGACCAAAGCTCATGAAATACTGGAATCGATTATTTTGTTCAGGTTTCACAGGCTAAGGGATAATAGTGCTATGAATCGTACCCCACGTTAATTCACCTTTAGTTAGGATTTAGGAAAGAGAACTCGCTCGATTGGGATTCAAACTGACCAACTAATCACATGTTGTTGGCGTACTTGACACTGCCCGAGGCCTCTAATAGACCAGAATGTCATATTCTTCCCCCCTAGTGTTTTGTCACTATTGATAATCTCCAGACCAAAAATTCATCGGGTTTTACTTCCCGTCCAGGCTGAAAGAATGTATATTAATTACAATATTGGGGTAGTGGTGATAAAGTTATAATTACTGGAAATGTACCCACATTTGCATGGGAAAGGAAAAGAAAACACTTAAATAAGATCCACCCAAAATACCTTCAGCAGGGATTTGAACCCCCACCTCTACGTCAATGACGAATCAGTCTATTGCGCTAATGGGAGAAAGACGCTTTCTTAGAGCATGTGACCACCAAAGCAGAAAATTGCTCTATTTGAGAACTTGTATGAAAAAGTCATTCAGCACATTTTACTACTCATCCAAACTACCCAAACATTTACCCTAATGAGAGGGATAAGGAAGTTAAATGTCGCCGTATGCCGGAAGGCATGTGTACAATTTCAAAAGACTGTATATTTCCACAAAACTATGATTTTACTGTCTCACTTTTTAAAGTCTAAACATTCATACACACAAAGAAAATATTGTGATCGTGAACATTTTTGACTTCTAGAATTCCCCGACCGGTTTTTGGCTTATTTTGGACGTGTCAGACAGAAGCGTCTTGCTGGCTGGGATGGCTAGGCAAATTTTTCTGCTCAAGAGTGTGATTGTATCTTGACGTTTTATCTCCCCACGTTTAGTCCAACTTGGTCGCCTACACACTTTACGGTCCTGCACTACACTTCTTATCTCTATCAGTTCTAGGAAAAGTTTGCACTTTGCTTGCGGCCTTGATTGAATACCGGTCAGCCAGCCTCCCAATCGTTTAACCAAACCAGTAATGCCGCCAACCTGATGGCTGGAATTAAATAGTTTGTATAACGTTAGCAACGCCATCTATTTTAAGAGCTGAAAGTTCAACACACCGCCAACGAGGGTAGGCAAACCCTTAAGCTCCATCCACAAACTCCGTATCCATAAATCCATAGTATGTAAGAATCGATGCCACAGTATCAGAGTGCTCTGTCTACAGAGTCCTGATCCATAAGTGCTTACTCCGTAGAAGTTGGTCAACACTAACTTTATAGGGACTACCAATTACAGTTAAGTAAATATATCTATATTATATTTGAAAGAAGGTACAGTAAAGGTGGGAAGTTTTTTTGCACATTTCAAACTCACTCCTGATGAGTTTCGATAGAATGAAACCTAGGTCAGATGAATGTTTGGTAAAGATCAATTTTCTTAAAGAGGCAGCCATTACCTCTTTGTCCAATGGCAACAATGTAAAGTGTGAACTGTGTTATTTTCACTGTAAAAACCATATTGTGTTTGTTTCTTTAATATGTTTCTAATATACCTTCCACGTACCTTCTTCCAAATATAATGCAGTTAAGTAAATATGTGTGGATTGAAATAAAAGCACCAATGGCAGCGAAAGGATCCATTGCTAACTATAAGTTTGATAGTTCAAATCGTGTTATAAATATATTTATTGTGATTGTATTTAACCTCCCTTTAAAGTATATCATTTTCTCAAAAAAAGTTGTTTTAGTTTCTTTTATTGATCAGCTGACAGCTTGGTGATTGCTCCTTGCTGTAAACTATTTTCTTTTGGAAAGTTTTATTGGATGAAGTTTCCGATTATCTCATTGGTTGTACAGTCATGTGATTTAAGGGTACAAACTGTGATGACATGAATATAGTTTCTAAGGACTATGGGCCTACGGATACAGAGCCTGTAAAAGGGGCTTTAATCATTGTTGCTCAAGAGAAATATATTTTATTATGATCTAGACTATAATATTTATTAACAAAGCAGTTTAACTTTTACTTCAAAAGTGAGATAAGTAGGCTTTTAAAAGTGTATGCCCGTTTTCAACCCTAGATAAAATTGTGTGCTATAAAGTTGAAATTTTAAAGTCATATTTTTATAGTAAATAAATAAATATTTAAAGGATTTATTTGGGTAACCAACAGACCATGTGTGAAAAGTAATAGTGGCAGCTATAGGTTTGACTTGACTATTTCATTTTGTCAGCCATTTTAGCTTTAATTTAAATCTGTATTAATAGTGTCAAGGTCCATCTATTTTTAAAAAGTTATTGAAGCAGTAAAGAAGTACAATCTGTTGTGGAAATAATAAACTATTTCAATATACATCAATGTAACTACATGCAGTCCTCAAAGGTATAAAATTTGTCTCACATCATCTAAGGGTGTGACTATAGGTCACAATACAAATGGAATTTTGGCTAGAAAACCTCAATTGTTTTAAAATAATGGTATTAATAATTCATGAGAAAACTTCAATTTCATTTATAAATGCCTTTATCATTTTATTTCAGTAACTCAAATATATGTCATAATGATTTCTTTGAACATGAAACCAGTTTTAGCGCTTTCGAGATGGATCTTTCAAATGTTTTATGAAAACACAATTTCTGAAAAGTAGGTGTCCCTATTAATTGTTTAAAAGTAAAGTAAAATGAATGTCAAACCTGCTCGTGTTGCAAATGACCACTGGCAGGCGTCAAAGCCGCGGTGATCGGCCGTTTGTCCCCACCACCCGGTAGGGTAGGGGTGAGGGAAAAGGTTGCAGGTGACTTTGGCCCACGATTATAGGCCTGTGACAGGTCTTCTCGAGACTTGGAACCTATCACTGGAGGAGGCCGAGACGTTGGGTCCTCTTTGGCACGGGACGTTTCCGGATTAGACTTGGTGCTAGATGAGGAAGCTCGGCGAACAGGAACTGGCTGAGGCTGGAAAACGTTGGTAAAGATTAACTCCTCGAGCTCTTACGATTTAAATTTTATCAGATCATCATAGGAACCTTAAACAATATTTTTAAATAAATAAATACCAAACATTGACAATGAGTTGCTATATTTAACCTACACTGTCAAAATTGACAGTTTCAGAAGACAAGACAAGGCATATTAAAAATATATGAAAGCTAGATAAAGAGCTTCTTATAACCAATTAACAAAATATCTAATAGGGAGCTGAGCTAAGCTAAGGGTTTGATTCTAGTGTCCAGATGTAATTTTTTACAGTATTCAAAATATTACTAGTTAAAAGAAAAGTCCATATTATGTTATGATTATTTCAATACACTACTAAGTTACTATGTAAACAGTCTAAGTCATGGCCAAGTCTATTGAAGAATTGTGATAAGAGCAATAACCAACCATTTTTCAAGAGATTTTATAGAGTCAAAATGTTGTGGCAGAAATCTCATCTTCCCATGACGCAAAGCAAGGCAAGATATGGGTGATGTTGACTGTAAAATAAGTGCCAATAGTGTTGAATATAAAAAAAACTTATTGATAACAACTAGACCCCATATCAGTGAGCGTGTGTATCAAAGTTTCAGTCATCTTGTTTGATTTTATGGTGATAAGGAAAATTAGGGTATGAATTTAGGCCATGCACATTGAGGTGTTTTTTCCTTAGTAGTTTCCCACTCTCCTTCCACTTGTTGATACACTTTATATAATTTCTACCTTCCTTATCCCTATCCCACTAGTGTTAAGAAACTAGGTGAGTAGTAAGATGCAAAGGATATATAATTTACATTGTTTGGACAAAATTAAAACAAAAAATAGTTTATATTTTTCTAATGTTTTAACATAAAAGTGAGAAGTTGTTTTCGTGGAAGTACAACTTACGTGACTATCAACTATTTTGCATGAACTTGATCTTGACTTGACACATTTTAGGCGGTTATTTACACAATGTGGTCCCCAGTTATCCCTCCTGGTGAGTGCTGTCAAATGTTCTTAGAATTTGCTAGATTAGTTTGAATAGTAGTAACAATAAAGAGTATTGATGAAAAATTAATACTACTCACACTGTAAGGTGGTGAAGGCTTGCCGCTAGATGTTGACAGCTTTGGTACCTTATTAGGAGGGGGACTGCTCGTGGTGATGGTAACGCCAATCTTGCCCGACTCCTTGGACAACACCTCAGCCTTGCGCTTGGTCCCTGCAGGCTCCCTCCTGGCCGCCAGGACAGGCTGATGATCCTCTCCGCTGCTACTGTTGCTATTCTCTGGGTCCCCAAGGCTGGCCAGCTGCAAGGCTGGAGGAGCATCTTCTGTGGGGCCCTCACTGCCATCTAAGGCAAACCCCACCAAATCTATGTACATTAGGCAGAATTTACTGAACCTGATGTAAGATTAAAAGAAACATCATTTTTGTTTGAAGATTAAACCCCATCAATCTTAATGTAAATAATCCTCATAAAAATTTTCATAAGCTTCTTTTATTCTTTAGCAGAGTGTTTTGCTACTCAATTGAGTTATAAACTTAGATACTAATTATGCTAGTAGGTTAAAGATGAGGAAGGTTGGATTTAGAGGAAAAGTAACTGCATAATCATAGAGAGGGGAAAACCATTTAGTAAAAACCACCCTCGTTACATTCGACCAGGATCAAACCACAATCTCTCACCATTGGCAGTCTAGTGCCTCATACCGTGTGGCTATCGAAGCAGGTTGTGCGCTTCTTACTACTCACTTTAGCTATAGTATAATTTTGGTAGGAATAACAATAGAAGTTAGTTACTAAATTTATTAAAACAATTTTAATATATTCATATATCAAGTCATGTTGTCTGCAGCCGTCATTTTTGATAGATATTATCAATACCTATAAAATAACACAAATAATATAGTAAAATGTTACCAAAGTTGACCGCAAATAAGTATGTTTGAATTTTCCCTACTGTTCCTTCAACCAAAACATAGCTGCATATTTACCATAAACGGTAGGGATCGGAACTGTAAAGTTTAGATGAATCTACCCACATGTACATGGGGGAGAATGCGAGGACATTTTATAAAAACCACCCTCAATAAGCCAGACTGGGTTTCAAACCCCCATCTCCCTTTCACAGACAGTACAGTCTTATACAAGAGTGACCAGACTAAGCACCAGATATGCACACAAACATCGCCTTGGAGGTATGTTCTGCCATGGCTGAAAGCGATAATGTGCACGCATTTACACACACACCACACAGTTCCCCCATGGCGTCTTTGGTGCTGACTGACAGCTGACATCTTTGAAAAGTAACTAAACCAATTATGTATCCCAAACCATATGACCTGCAAAAGCATGTGTTTAGCAGCTGTCACTTCAGACAGTGAAAATATAGTTTCTATACAATAAACATATATGATTTGTTTTATTTATTTTTTTATTTATTGTTGACCTTGATGTGTTGGTATTAGGCCTAATATTGATTATTAATTTTTTCCAAAATATTAATTTAATTTTTTAATTTAGTATTTAATCCCATATTAGTTTTTATTATTATAAATTTAAAAAACTTCATAATTTTGTTGTTGATATTTTACAAATAATTATTTGTTAGTAGTATTATTAATAACATTATAAATCTGAATGTGTAGTATTACACATAGAAAAAAATCCACTGTCATAAACCTTTTTAACACTACAACAATATTTTAGAAAACATTCTATAGTATTATGATAATTATTATTATTATTATTAGCACCGCGTCTTACTACTCATTTGGGTTATACGCACTTACGCTAATGTGTAATGTTAGGGTGATTGTGAGATGAAATGGAGGACCTACAGCTTAACGTGGAATCCGAACCACGGTGGAGGCCTGGCATTCCCTACATCATTCTATAGTAGTTTAAAATAAGGAGTGGTAATAATTAGAATCAAGATTTAGATAGAAAACTCAGGAAAAGCTATAGTAAAATATATAAATTTTCAATTTAATGAATTAGAAATTTTTTAAATTGGTAGATGAATTAAGCAACTTTTAATATTCAAAATATTGATTATATTTTGCTTTAAATGAGCAACAAAATGTCATATAGAAAAATGTTCAATGAATTTATATAACAATGAATTAAAACATGGGTTGACGACAAGTCTAAAATACACATAAAACATATTAAAATTTAGTTACAAAGCTTGGATACAACAAATTAAGGACAAAAACAAAGTTTAAAGATCAATAGTTTGTAAATTAGGTAAAAAAAATTGAATTAGTGGGTTAGCATCTCCGAATGACGTTTAATAAAGTAATGAAAATGTTATTTTTACAACATTTCTGAAGAATATAATAATTTTAATTCCAAGGTTATGTATAAAATCTAAGCCTTGTCTTGGTTTAGTCCCATTACTCCTTGTGATAATCACCCATTAAAATTATGCTCATTTATATTCTTCCGACATGTTTCGGTATAAAAATAACATAATTATGGACAGAGTAAAATGGATTAAAGACCCATGAAGAAAGCTTGAGAATTATGTTGTACGAAAATCTTAATAAATTACCATTATATTAATGAATTTGTAAAAGACAATTAATAAACAATCAAACTTACCAACGTCACTGTGCGAGATTAGATTCACTAGGCCTACTCTTAAATAGTTATAAAAAAAGACTCTAATAAAACTACAATAACTTATAACTCTAAGTCTTAGCCTGGTATTTATTTTATCAACACCGGAGAATAACTAGCAAGTAATTTTTATTACACACCAAAAATTTTTTTGGATAACTATAAAAATCCTAAAATTCGAGGTTTAGCCTAGAGGGCAACATAACACAATCTTGGGGTTAAAAGATTTATTTAATAGTCTTGATACACTTAAATTTTCAAATAATATATATCGATCACTGAGAAACACTCGCTATTTTTTTTATCACACACTTTAATGTTATATTAGATAAATAATTATTCAAAGATCACTAAAAACCGTTTATTTTCCAAGGATAGCAAGCTCACACACCGAGATAATATTCACAAAAGAACACACAGATTACTAAGTAGCCGAAATAATATTCAAAAAAGACACTGTACTATTCAAATTTGTAATAAATTTATTAACGATAGCATAAACACGCCTAAATACAAATCAATAGTACTCCACTATAAAATATTTTGTTCAACTTGTTGACTTACGCACGTGGTTTTATTAACTGTATTTTATACAATAATTCACTGTTATAATGTATATTTAAAATTGTTATATTTTGGTTATGGGAATAACGATTTGGTTGGTTGTTTAGTATTGAAGTTTTCTTTTGCTGTTTAATTCAAATTAATTATTAAAAGCAAGAGAACGTTAAAAGTGTCCCTATATGCTGAAAACAAATATGGCCTCTGGATAGAAGCTATGCTTCCAGTTGATGACGTAAAATAACTTGTTGCAGATTATATGGCAAGTTATATTAATAATAGTGTTTACAAAATTTAAACTTTATATTATTTCACAAACATTTTGTATGTTTTCCCCTCTTTATTATCACAACCCATTTATTTATGTTAAAGATATGCGAGGGCAGTTATAAAAATATTAAAAACTGAATATAATACCATTGACTGTAAAATTTCACTCTATTTAACCAGTAATTGCCACAAGAGTTAAAAGAAAAACTAGAATGAATTTACTTGACTTATTTTTTTAATTTGATTATGGAAAATAAAATTACACTGTAATCTTTGGGGAAGTATTGTAAAAAGTGATTGGTAATATTTTTATTGGTAAAGCTTTATATTGTCGAAGTTGACATTTTTTCTGAAGCAAAGTCGAGATTTAAAAATAAAAAAGGGCACATATTATATATAGTTTCACCCCACATCTCACTGCTTGTATGAACCATTAATATAATTACAACAACGGGTTAGGGATGAGGATGGTAAAATTTTAGAAAATATATCTGCGTTTTTGTGACGGTAGAGTGAGAAACCACTTAGAAATAACCACACTCAGTACACCCGGCTGGGATTCAAACCCACATTTATCCATCACTGGCAAACCAAATTGAATCAATGAGCTTGACATTTAGAGTGTGTGCCCACCAACACAAGTGGTTGCATATTAGCTTGTTAATTTGTTTCTTTTTTTTACAGAATGTTTGGTAAACTGAATAGTCAATTTAAAAACATACAATATTGTCCATTCTATACACCAATTTTTCATTTCCACTAACTGCTTCTGGTGCCCACATAAAAGAATTAACTTTTATTATTTTTATTTGACCTAGTTAACACACATGTTCTGAACCAATTGATAATATCAGCACATGAGAATGTCTATGAGCAGGATCAAAAACATCTACCAATTTTTCTGGGAAAGGTATTTCCAAATACCTTTCAGGGTTCTTTTACATGCCAAAATTGACATGGGACCAACGGCTTGACTTCCCCTTTGAAAGGAGTTGTGCCACAAATTTGTATCGCTCAAGAAAATTCCGTTGACCTCTTCTGGATTTGAACCCACAAACATAGACTCCTTACATTTACCCCAAGATTGAACAAGACGAAAAATTAACAACAACAAAAAAATGTGAAAAAAGTGAATATGGTGACAGTGGCTTATGCATGCTAAGAAAAGCAAATAATTATCTCACAAGTGATATATATTACGGTGCTAACCTGTGACTGGCTCCTCTCTATCCTTGGATTCAGCCAGCTCTAATTCAGGCAACTGGGCTACAGGTTCCTCGTCCTGACTGTCTTCACCCTCCTGGCTTTCCTCCCCTTCCGTCAACTTCCCCACCTCCTCTTCCACTTGTTCCTCTAGCTCACCTGGTTCTTCCTCCGCTGGTGGGGGAGGGGTTACTTCCTGCGACCACACACAAACAGCACCTTGGAGGTATGTTCTGCCATGGCAGAGAGCGATAAAACATTATTTTTTAAGCACTGTCCTTTGGCTGTTTATGTTTTTTGAGAGAACTCTGATAGGGAAATGCAAGGTGGCCATTACAAGAGAAGATACAAGTAGATCAAAATGAACTGCAATCAAGAGGTTTACGGTTCTTATTTATGTTTATTAGTAGAATATGCTTTAATGATAGTGCTCTTAGAATTAAAGGCTTAGACTATATTATAATTATGATCCAAATAAATAAAGAATGAAAATAATATTTTTTTAAATGCACCACCAATCGCTCAAGATTGACACCTGAATTAGTTGGGGTGGCAGGTCCCCACTTCCTCTGCCAAAGGGATTGATCCCCATGTCAAGCACGTTGGTGCACAAGTGTTTCTGCCAGTCCGCACCCAATAATTTTTGTCATACAATCAAATAAAAGAGTTGATTTAAATACTTTTGACAGTCAAATACCATAGAACAAATTGCTATCTAATGTTATACCATGGATTAAATTGCTATTTACCGGTAATTTTGTATCACTTCTACCGAGTCAAGTGCCTTTCTAAGCAACACCTAGTAGGGGCAAGGTTAAACTTACAGGAATTGGCGCACTACGAGTTGAGTAACGTGAAGACTCCTTTTTTCTTCCTCCGCCTCTTCTGCCATGGTGGAACTCTCCTCGTTGACTCTGTTCAAAGCTGTCAATGAGACGGCCGTCAAGAATGTTTTCCTCGGGCTCCCAGGTACTGTGTCTGTAACATGAATCGAATATAGATTTGTTGACGATGTTTAACAAACTAATATATTTTGATATACACTCATCTAGTGCAATGCAGAGTACAAACGCTTTTGCTGTAAGCGACGACTCATCATGCCTTGACACAGAAACAATAGACGCTAAAACACATGTTTCCCATCTTACAAAGGGGAATGAACCTGGTTTTATAGTAGGTAACCTTGTATATGTTTACCTATCAAATCAGACACATTACCTACTAACCGAGCCAACGTTTCAGGCTGATGAGTATTAGTTACTTAGGGCACAGCTACACACCTGCATCTTGGCAACCACGGACAGAGCTTGAAACCTGGTTATAATTATATGGCTAAACTAAAGTCACTTGCAACCAGAAAGATGTTGAAAATCAGTAGGTCTACTTGCCTAGTATGGCCCCCCCAACATATATATAGGCCTAATTAGGTTTTGTGTGCTGGTGACCAGGTTGCAAATGAGGCTGTGCCCTAAATCATTTTAGATTAAAGAAAGAAGAATGGCTAATTTAGGGTGAATGCATAGTGGCTTGGAGAAAGGATGAAAAACCAAACAAGTGCATCCACTCAAGAATGAGTCCAACTTCCTGAATAAAAGTCTGATGTATGTGAACTAATATATCAGCTTTGCTGGTACTGGTAGTTTTTATAGTTGTATTAATGTTCAACACACGAATTATTACAAGTACCCTAACTTAATTCACTATGAGTTGGTCTATGATACCTATTTAACAGCAGTATCTCATTTAGTAAAACATTTACCTTCTAATATAGGGATTGTGGTTTCAATGCCCTACTCGCCTTGGTGGCATAGTTAGCTAATGTGATAGTTTTGTGTTGAGTTAGACTGCCAAGGACTAAGGGATCGAGGTTCAAATCTCACTCGAGTGAAGTGGGGTGGTTTTTCCTAAATGGTTTTACACTCTCCCTCCACACAAATGTGGGTTCACTTCCCCTATATTCAACCTTCCCAATTTCTAACCCATTAGTGCAATTAGTACTTAAGTAAATAACCCAAAAAGGTAGTAAGATGTGGTGCTAAGTATATTAAATTCCCTGAAATTGTTCAAATGTAAAATTGTGTAACTTGTTACCTTTAGATATGAATGATGAATCAAAGATATAAGATTTAGTTGTGATTTAGTCGGATATATTTAAAAATAAGACAGTAATAACATACTGAGCTGAAGAATCAAAAACCATGCCACATGTTGGTCGTCTAAAGGAATTAATCAAATGAGAAAATAACAGTGCACACTTACTTTTGACTCCAACCTTTCCACTTCACAAAATATTCCACACGACCCTGAAAATGAAAAATGTAATGTTTTGAAGAAAATTATCCTACATCTGTAAAAGTTAATTTGCCTGCCAGAGTTTTAGACTAGGCCTACTTGCCCATATCTACCGGAAGGCCTTAGCATAATTTTAGTAGCATCACAAGAAAAAAACTGTGACTTATCTTTTATTTTCATTTGAGATATTTAACATGCACGTTCTGAACTGACTAATTATATTAGCACATGACTTATAAACTAACTTAATCTAGAAAAGACACAACATCCAGCCCCCGGCCATTAATTCATCACTGTGAAAGGGGAAACCCACATTTCACCAGTAATAAAATTTTCAGCCGTGCAAGGAATCAAACCCTGGGCCCTTAGACAGACATGCTATCGACTGAGGTAAGTTGTTGGACTAGGACCGATCTTGTTCAAAAATTTACAGAAAAGAGCAGAGAGAAGTTATCATATAAGCCATAATATATTCGGGGATGGATCAAACAAGCTGGACATGAACATAGTTTTAATAGGCCTAGAAACCCAGTTCAGTTGTTGAATGGTCTAAGGCGTCCGACTAAATGGCTGATCATGGAGAGATTTGGGTTTGAAACACAAGTCGTGCAGGCTATACTGATAGTGGTTGGTTTTTTTTCAAAATATTTTTCCACTCTCCTTTTATACAAATGTGGTCACCTGTCATCCTATACTTCAAAAGTCAAATCACTTATTTTATGAATATTATTTGAGATTCGAATTTATTAGTGAATGGAATGGTAGAAAGATTAGATCAATTATTCAGCTGAGTAGGCTAGTTAGTGAAGATTAAGTTAATTTAGGTTGAATAGGGACCTAATATATTTAGATATACAGTAATTAGCCTTAAAATATATTTTGTTTATTTTAATATTTGACTTCTGGTGGGTGAGTTCCAGTGGGTGTGTTTGTTCAGATATTTACCACATTTTCAGTTTAGGCTATATTAGTTCTATTGGTGCTTTGAATGAGTCTATTAGATGTTAAATCATTGGTCTATGTACGAAAGTGTTTTTGGTTAGATAACTATTATTATTATTATTATTATTATTATTAGCACCGCGTCTTACTACCCGTTCGGGTTAAACGCACTTACGCTAATGTGTAATGGTAGGGTGATTGTGAGATGAAATGAAGGACCTACAGTTTAACGTGGAATCCGAACCACGGTGGAGGCCTGGCATTCCCCAAGTTTTTTAATAAACATGAATTTAGTATCATTGAATATCTCACCTTTTTATTACTGTAGTGCAACAGTAGTTCAATCCTCAGTCCCGGCACAGATTTATCCGATTGCCCAACCCTCCCTTTACCTCTGACAAGACGTGTCTTAATCACAACTTGTGAATGTGTGGAATGCCAGGCCTCCACCGTGGTTCGGATCCCACGTTAAACTGTAGGTCCTTCATTTCATCTCACAATCACCCTACCATTACACATTAGCGTAAGTGCGTATAACCCGAACGAGTAGTAAGACGCGGTGCTAATAATAATAATAATAATAATAATAATAATAATAATAAGAGTAAAAAAAAAGAGGTAACGTTCTTTGGTTACATCACTGTATATCTATCAAAAATGTGTTTGTTAAATACAGTGCCCATACCAGGTTCAGTAATATCCAATCAAAGTGTTAGCAATATCTAGTGAAATCTTATTTAAGTGTTATTCATCACTTTTGATCCTGAATCTTGTTCTACTTGTTACACAATTTACCTAAGGAATCATTCGTCCAACCATGACACAATCAAAAAACTAGAAATAAGTGGGTCCTGTAGGCCCTAGTAGGCATATATATAATATTATCTGATTATATGAAGCTGACACACTTTTTTTTATAGTTTTATATAAACATACTGACCTGTGTGCATCAATGTAGTTAGTTTATTATACTAGAAAATTTGTGTCATGCTCAAATTTTATTTTATTTCGAGAGCGATTGAAATAGAGATACTTTAATTGTACTACCTAATTGAAATTAATCATGTTTGAAGCAATGTTGATAAGTCTAAATACTCGCATATTTATGAATCTAGAAAGTATAACCCCTTGATGAACTAACGTATTTTAATTTATTATAAGATCTATTTTTACAAAAACTGGAAACTCTCTCAATATATCTCCACTTACCCGTCTCACTCTTTTCTTCATTATTCTTTCAGCGGCATAAACACGATCTCCAATAGGTAACTCCATTGTGGAGAAAAAATAAAATCTTGAAGTTTATGTTTAAGTTTAATTAGAAAATAAATAAAAGGTTAGACTGTATTTCGCTAACAGGTCTACTTAGGAAGCAAAGTGATGTACATGCCATATAAAGTAAGTGACAATCAAGTTGTTGACTAGGAACAATAGTAGTTTATGTCAAATTGACAAGATCTCACGCTGACTTTAACTTGAAAACACGTTTTAGCTTAAAAACAGACTGTCTGATTGCTCACAGTTTCAACACACACATATACAACCCCATAAACTGCAGCTGCTGCGCACTTTAACGACTGCGCATTGGAAACAAAAATTATTTCGTCACCTTGCTCAACGTCCACTTCTGAAAACTAGGCAAAATATTTATTGTGTTCCTTGTCTAGTACAAAGAAAATTTTTTTATGGTTGACTTTGGTCATGTATTGTAAAATAATTAATGACTATTGATGAGCAATGACTTTTGCACTGTTGCCAAATACAAATTATTTTAAAACATAATTTTACGAAATAAGTCCAGAGAAGTACCTTTATTGGTTTCAGATTAGTTTGTAAGGTCTACGTAGTAAGTAGGAGAATCATATCGACATAGTTTGGCAATTAAAGCAAATCTAAACTTTAAATGTGTTCTAAATAAGATACCTAGTTTCCATTATTTTTATATAAAACTAAAATAATGTTTAAGATATCTTTGTTAAAAAAAAATTACGATTTTTTTTTTCAAATTATAATAACTCTTTTAGTGAAGAATCTCACCAAAGCTTCACTATTCGAATTTATTCTCTGCCACACTTTAAAAAATGGGCACTCTTAATCTTAAAATTAAGCATTAAAGGAAAAGGGAGACCAAAAAATATACAAGGTAGTTGTGGATATGGTGTATTCCAATGTATGTTTCTTTTTTAATCAAAATTGATCCAAAAGTTAAACTGATGACACAATTATAGGTAGCATATTAATGACACAAACGACCATCCCAAAGGTGAAAAATAATAATGATAATAACTCAAAAGCTAAAAACTTGACTAATAAATTAAAATAACTATTCCCACGTTATATCTTGGAATAAAAATGTGTCTATTTACTGGCATTAGGGTCCTCCGTT
The DNA here is from genome assembly GCA_902151445.1 of Timema monikensis. Lineage (NCBI taxonomy): Eukaryota > Metazoa > Arthropoda > Insecta > Phasmatodea > Timematidae > Timema > Timema monikensis. Next base: position 67,898 of record CABFVZ010003163.1, read on the forward strand.
TGATTATAACCAAGGGTTGAAACTGCATCACTGTAAAATTGATTTTGTTATTCTTCACTAAGCGGTAAATAAAGGATTCGGAATACATTTGTGTTCAACCTATATAGCCTGTAGGCCTATATTCATATACTATTATTACTATTATTAGCACTGCGTCTTACTACCCGTTCGGGTTATACGCACTTACGCTCATGTGTAATGGTAGGGTGATTGTGAGATGAAATGAAGGACCTACAGTTTAACGTGGAATCCGAACCACGGTGGAGGCCTGGCATTCCCCACATTCACAAGATGTCTTGTCAGAGGTGAAGGAAGAGTTTGGTAATCAGATAAATCTGTGGCGGGACCTAGGAATGAACCCCGGCCTCCAGCACAGAAGTCTGACACCTTACCCCTAGACCACCAGGTTACCTATATTCATATAAAAAGCTTCTTTTTTTTTTTGGTGGAAATTTGTATATTTAGAACTAAAGTAACTAAACTAATTCCTAACCCAACTGTGATCTAAAATATAAATTCAGGATATTAAGGGCACAGCCAAACAGTCAGTCAGGGACACCCTCGTAACAGAATTTCCCAGTGATACTACATCTGGAGGAGAATTTCCTTTAATATGGCATTTTAGTATGAATCAATGAATGGGTCATGGGGAAGTAGCATGACATTAACACCCAATATACCAATGACTGGGATATATTATTTCGATGTAAAAGGGTCCTATTTTGGAGATGTTTCATGAGATTAAGACGGGTTTTTTAAATACACTACCAAAAATCCTTTTTCAGCAATTTAAACTGAAAAAACTTGAATAATTAAATTATTTATTCAAATTTATTAAATTTATCAAATTAAATTAGGTATTTAAAATGTAATTTATCATCTGGAGGAGAGTTGCAAACCCAAGATTTACTACAACAATGGAAAAGATAACAGTAATCGAATTTACAAGCATGTAGTATTATATATAGTTGACCAAAATACTAGGCCAACTTGATTATGAACTATGGTGTTACTAATCCATATATGAGCTAATAATCTCTCAAATAATTTGATTCATTTTTTTTTTCGGAGCCTGCTGTGCAAAACAGTTCAGTACCGAAAAGATTTGTATTTTTTTAGTAAAAAAAGGAGTTATCTGTTTGGCGTTGTTTCTATACAGTATACACTATACGGAATAAAAGGAAAAATATAAACACTTTGCGGTAGAGTATTCTGTGACAAAATATTTACAATCAATTGAATTTTATTTTTCCACAATTTTGGTCCCGTTTATATACATCCTCCTTGTCATATACCCTGATTTCAGCTTCTAAAAAAAATGCTTAGCACTTTTAGGTAACATGATCATTTTTATTAGTAACAATGATTAATATTACTTTCATCGTCCCACAAGATAAATAAATATTTTCCAAAATCTTTGGACTGATTGCCATGTATTTTAATAAGTAGGCTTCCTATCACTCTGGTTTCTTTTGTCTTTAAAAACTTTCATTTTCCTTATGCATTTAAATAAATATCAGTTAGTTTTTTTTCTTTCATTTTCCTTATGTATTTTAATAAGTATCACTTTGTTTTTATTTTATTTTATCTTTTAAATTATTTGAAACATTCACTTTGCAGTAACTGACATTTGTATTGGTTATATTTTTTAACAGTAAGTTTTTGTCTCTAAGAATTGTTTGAAAATAAACACACTTTCATGACTATTTAATTTTTATTAATTGTAAGTATTCACTACACTGTAAAAAGATGTCCCAGAAGATAGCCTAGGCTGTAGGGGAGTTAACTAAATAAATTATGTAAAAAAATGTGTACATCTATGATGATCCCCTTTGGTCACAAAATGTGGTCTCTTAGACATAATAAATATATAACAATGATGTTTTTAAACTGTGGACAGTTTCGACACAGTTAAAAGGGGCCATAGGTTCTTAAAAACACAAATTTCAAGTTAACATGAGAAGCAAGAACAAAAGCATGACAATAATGAAATGTATATTATACTGAATTATGATTAAATATATATTTTATTCTATTCCTGTTGACATTTTAAATCTGTTTGTATTTTTGGACTTATTAAAAAAAATCTTAAAATCTGATAACTTAACTAAATATTGCTTACGTTACTAATACATGTATCGCTTTATTTAAACCAAGTATATATATTTATTTTAGAATCAATATTCTATTAAATTGGAAAAGAAGCCCGCAAAGTTATCATATTCCCGCGTTTTGTAAATTATCACGCGCTCGTAGCAGCCAACCAATAGAAACATATCCTTGGTACGCTTACTTCTCACTAACCAATGCTGTCGTGTACTGCACTCTACCACATATAATAATAACTACTTTGCCAAAGTCGATAAATATAACCAACACTTGGTGTAAATAAAATATATGCTTGCCTTATTGAAAAGTTATACCAAGTTTGTGATAGAATTCAGATGTTTAACAAATTATTATAGTTCGTGTTTGTTTATACATAAAAGTATATTTTTATTATTTATTATCTATATCTCGTTATTATATTCTTTTAAGTAATATATTTTTATTTCTCACTGATAGAGTTATTCATTATATTAGTTGGGGTGAAATTATCAAATTTTCGCATTTGTGCCTTAAACTTATGAGTAAGGAAAATATAGAGCTTTGGTGACGCTTGGCTCGGCTAGCCAACTAGCACCTATTATTTTTAAAGAGGTACAGGTCGTCCTCTGAGGAGGTAGCCTACATTTGCTACTTGTTCGAGTGACAGCGATCTGCCTTATAAATATTATTGGTTATCACCGTAACCGTAATTTTAAAGTATTGTCAATTTATACCAGTCATAGTCTCCGGAAAAGGGGAAGCTCAATCCCTATTGTTTTTATTTTGGAGTGCCCCTATCTTAACCCCTCCCCCAATATTTCCCAAGTAAATTCAAAACCCACGCACAAACCATACAAATGTAACCACCAATTTAGTAACTTTAAGTAATAAAGACAATAATTTATAATTAATGGAAAACTTGAACTGCCCCAATTTTGCAGTTTATTTTTCTCACACGAAAAAAACTATTTCACAAAAACATAGTAACCAGCTAACATTCGGTTTAATTGTGATTGCCTTAAATATAAATAATACCAGAGTAGTACAGTCAAAGGATAGTACTTATTGACCTTTTGGAAACAGATAAGAGAAATTGAAAACAATCACAGTTGAACTTTAAATCTCCCTTACATGGAGTTCAACTAATGGCGTAGCTTATACAATTTAAATATAAAATGGGCGTAGCGAGAGGGGTTATGGGGTTCAAACCCCACCTCAGCCCGACATTTTCTGAAGTTTTAATGTTGATCGCAAAAGAGTGTTTAAAGAAGCCATTTTGTGAAACTATTTATCTTAATTTTATTCCGCAATCCAATCTTCAGTGATAGTAGTTTATCAACACAAAGCATCCAATCTTCAAAAATCTTCAAATAGCGTCTAAAGGCATCTAATTTTGATGATAATAAAATCAGACGATCAACCCTATAGATAGTTTTTGTGGGCATCAAAATGTCTTGAGTAGAAGCACTAGACGATTTCTAGGGATTCTAATTTAAGAAAAGATCTGATCTAGCGCTTTTATAGGAATCCAATTTTCAAAGATTTACAGGAGGACTACTCCAAAAGGTTTCTGGGATTATCCAAACTTTAGAGAAAAAAAATCAAGGGTCGTATATTCTATATTTTTTTCAAATAGTTTGATTTTCAAAAACTCTCCATTTTTGAGGACCACTCCAAATACGTTCCAGACCATCTAATTTTCAAACATTAATTGGGAGCGAAATAAAATTCTAAAAAAAGGTCTTACTATGCCCCCCACCCAACCCCTCCCCGTCAAACAAAAAGGGTTCCGCCCCACTTTTTAAAATACTTTTCTTATTTCTCCAAAGTAATGTCATAAGCTTAAAATTTGGAACTCTCCCAAAATTAAATTCTTACACCCCATGAGTGACAGTATATAAGACTTCCTACATTTCAGGGTAAACGGAGTGTACATGGAAATAGAGAAAACCTGTAGCATGAAAAGTCAACAAGTCAGAGGAATAATTATAATAAAATGTCATTAAAGTTGTTGTTATTTTGCAATGATTTGGGATATACGAAGTAGAGAGCATTACCAAGTCTAAACTGCTAGTTTTATCCCCAATTAATGTGATTTCTTTATTATCATTGTGCCAAGAATTTAATAAAAGGAAATGAAAATAATGAGATTTTGTATGTATAGCTTTTATTATAAAATACTGGGTTAGTACATATTCTTTGGTCTGGAAAATCTGAGGAAGTAATGGAATTTTAAAGTGTAGACCTTATCAGCGCTGTTTGAAAGTGTGTAAAATAAATACATTCTATCAATGGTTTGTTTTGCGTACCACTAATAACCGACTTTAAACGCGAACTCTCAATAATAATTGTGTTTTTACTTATAACTTTCAAACGAACATTTTATCTGTGTTTGAAAGATTTATCCTCGATTAAATATTATAGGAAGCTATTTTAATTTGTAATGGTTTTCCTCCCAGGTGTTTTAAGCCCTCCATATTGTAAGTTGTATACAACCTTGGCATTCAATAAGACCCATTGCACCTGCATTAGGTTGTATGCACTAAACTCAAACTATGATTTTAAAGAAACTCAAAATATCTTCTAGAGGCATCAAATTCTTTTAAAAAAATCGTCACTAACCACGCTCAAAAGTTTATAGAAGCATCTAATTTTTTTAAAAACTTGTCAGGGGAAGACCACTTTAAATAGCATTTACAGGCAATACATTTTCAAAAGATTTCCAGGTGAAGAACACTTTAAATAGCTTTTAGAAAACTCCAAATAAAAAAAATCTTCTTAGTAAGAACCACTCCAAATAACTTCTAGAGGAGTATAATTTTAGTAATTTTTTCCAAGTGTGGACCACTCTACTTAAGTTCTAAGGGCATCAAAATTTTGGAAAATTTCTGGAGGGGGGCTTTCAATCTCCATTTTAGCTTGAGGGCTAATACCCCTTTTTTTTTGCTAATCGTCCTTATTACACAAATAAAGAAGGTTACACCACCACTTGTAGTATCATTAAATACCCATCATTTTAAATGGTTCACCGAAAAAAGGTACCATGTTTTTTTCTCCACATAATTTCGTACTATGTTGTTACTACTATACAAAATGATGGTGACCTGGTGGTCTAGGGGTAAGGTGTCAGACTTCTGTGCTGGCGGCCGGGGTTCAATCCTCGGTCCCGGCACAGATTTATCTGATTTCCAAACCCTTCCTACACCTCTGACAAGACATCTTGTGAATGTGGGGAATGCCAGGCCTCCACCGTGGTTCGGATTCCACGTTAAACTGTAGGTCCTTCATTTCATCTCATAATCACCCTACCATTACACATTAGCGTAAGTACGTATAACCCGAACGGGTAGTAAGACGCAGTGCTAATAATAATATACAAAATGACAAAGAAGGACCTACAAAAAAAGTACTACCCGTGGAAAATAAACTTCCTTCGAATAGCTTTAAAAATCATCCAAGGTCTAAAATTTTACCCGGTCGGGACCTCCGGATCCCCTTTAAGTTGAACCCTCCCACTTTCAAAGAGCTTCCGGAGCGCCTGATACCTGTGATCATTCAACGTGACTGGCAGTCACTGTCTAGCCGGACCGATATTTTGACGCGGTTGCCATTCATTTTCACAGCTGTTGCACGTGTGACGCTCTAGACAGAGAACTTCATCACAACTCAACTTAACATAATGTTACGTTTGAAATACTAAAATAAGTCCTTTATTTGGATTATGCGTATATGTTTGATTTATTAAAGTATATTAGTGAAAAACCCTACATGACGTTATTGTAAATAAATTATATTTAGGGAGATAAGGCTGCCGCCATTCAAAGTGATCAAGAAGCGGATCTTTATCAATTAATGTTTATTGAAACATGGAGCAAAATAATCAGACCGTTACTGCCTGCACCTGTGAATCACCATATCGCCAGACGCCAACTAATATTTCGTCAGTCACGGTCACCACTTTCACCAACAATCCAGAGTGCTCAGCTGTTTCATCTGACGGGCGTATCGCAATACACCGATCACTGATACTTTTGTCATGGTGGTGGCCAAAGAGTATTTATTGGTGAAAAAATAACGGTCAGTGATTTATCGCCCTTCTCTCTCTAATAAATACGTATACGCGATATTGGAAGACTATCAATACTTAAATATCGAAAGAAATGAACAAGAAGTACCGATACAAGAATTGTATAGGAATAAAAGTATCGATATTTTCCAGAATCGATACTTTTATTCTATCGATAGAAAAATAAAGACGGTCTTAAGATTCGGATGGACATCTCGAGGTTTTTCAAATCTCTCTTCCAAGTAGTTCCATGTTACCTCAGCAGAGGTGCGATACTATATCTATGAGTCACCCCCCGACCCCTCTCCCCCTTCAATACTTAACCCTTTCAAAGTGTCCTTACATTCCACAGTTAATCCAGGCAGCTAATAATCATTTTTATTTAGTTTATTTATTACTGTAGAAATATATAAAATAGAAATATATAAAAATATATTTTCTTTCCTATATTAAAAAAATATAGCATTTTCTTTTTGTTTTTTCAATGACATAGTTTTTACGGATACTACTTACGCTAATTATTTAAATACATGGTATAAAGAGGTTTTAATTAAAGTAAGTGCACCACAATTTGTTTGTACAGAAGATAGAAAAACCAAAGGGAAAACCAAACTTTGTTCTAGGTGATAACCTGATAAAAAAAATTGGAAATGTCTATAAAATAAAATTAACGAGTTAGAAAAAGGTGGCCAAAGTTGGCGAAAAATTGCTATTTTTTAAATTTTATTTCAATTAAATATAATTTACGCACTGTACGCCTACTTAATTTTACAAATAGGCCCTAATGTTAACTTTGTTCGAACACCATACTAACAAGAACATTGTATTCTATGATCTAAAAAATAATAATTCAGACTTAAATAAAGCTCGCTAAAACATGTTTCCATTTAAAATCGTTAATTTATTATTATAATATGATCCAAAACCAAGTCTTTTCTTTTTTATTGCTACGTTAAGAAGATAGTTTATCAACGGCTTAATCTGATTAGGTAGAGATGAGGAAGGTAGCTAAGATGAAGTGAGCCCGCATTTGCATGAAGTACAGATGGGAAAACCAGAGTGATAAATCACTTGTGGAAAACCATTAAAGGTATATATAACGAGAAAACCATCTTCATTTCACGCAGATAAGATTCGAAACTCGACCTCCCCATCAATGGCGATCAAACCAACGGCAAGCAACGGTTGTGGATAACTAAGCTTTGTAAACTAATATTTACTTTGTCTCGAGACATTGGAGTGAAAATATTGTGATCGTCAAAAATTCGAGCCCGAGATTTTGATAAATGTCGACGTTTCACAGCTCCCTGAAACAAAAAAAGTTGTTTACGCAATGCCGTCTGACTGTACCTTGGTTTGGGCTAGAACCGAAACCATTTTACCATTTGGACTAAAACTTTGTATCTTGGGTTTACATAAGGCCTCAACCCCCCTCCCCCTCTCCTGAGGGTTTTTTGGAATTAGATATCTAACCCTAAATTTAAGGCTAGTTTATTGAAAGGCAAAGAGAATAATCTATTTTCTCGAAATTTGCTCTAATGATTTTGATTAAATTTGATATCTAACACAGTTTATCATTATAAACAAGATGGGCATTTGCGTTTTTTCAAGAACATAATTTTGAGGGGTGATTTTCAACTTTTCATCATTTCTCCGTAACTATTTGAGACTCGTAATAACCTATAACTTTAAAGTTGTAGTACTATAAATTGTAAACATATTTTTTTAATATACAAAATCAATAAGTTTTGAGCTATAAACAAATATATATATATATATNTATATATATATATATATATATATATATATATATATATATATACTTTTGTATCAGGTGTGTAGTAGAGCGGGAACGCGGAGGAATACCGTTCTGGCACTGATTTTCGTGGAAAAATATTTAAAAAAATGTTTTTAGTAAAGTTTTATACTTTGCAATTTCAAGTTAACTAATTTATTTTATATCAATATTATGTCAAAACTTTTTTCATATTATTAATTATTAATCAATAAGTTCTGATGAAATTCACAGTAATCTATACGAATTCCTGGAACTTAAGGGAAAATGCGTTAGTAAATTTCGGTCTTAGTAATCATTAAAAGATGCTCCAAATAGCTTCTAGAGACACTTAAGTTAGTGCAAGCCTTTAGCCCACGGTGGTTGGGGGTCCCAAAACCCCACTTCAACTTTGGGATTGTACGACCTTGCGTTTCAGCACTGCTAAATTTAAGACAACACCACTGTTTTTAATTTAGGTTTATGAAAATGAATTTGATTTCTATGCTCTTTGATTGACAAAGATGTTTCTCTTTCCTCAATTTTTTCTGTACCAGTTTTCCTAGTTCCTGATGCCATAGAGTCAGGGGCGGCCCGAGGTAAACTTCGCGCCCGGGCAGTATTGCTTTTTGGCGCCTCGCTACGTAACCAGTGGATAATATAGTCCATTCACCATAGGAGTGTAAGTAACTAACAGCTAGCAAAAGTTAGCAGATCAAATCTCATGTGTCCATTTGCTAAACCATGTGATCTGCAATGACCATAATATGTTGATTTGACACCTTTGGCAGTCAAAGCTTTCAAAAAACAATTTTATTTAATATTGGGTTTTTCTTTTGGCAGTTCTTAGATCTTCTGCTAGCTGTAGCTATCACATTTCTCATGGTGATTGTACGCTCAGAAAATATTAAAATAATCCCCAAACTTAACATAGCCTGGGTATGATAAGAAATTAATTGAAGGGGAAACTCCACTAATGTTAAACATGCGCTAAGCGTTTCGATTAGAGTTTTTACAAAAACTGTTAGGATTACAAATAAAACTATAAGAACATGTTTTGTAGACAATGTGACCCTATATTTTTTATTATAAGTTTAACAAACACTTTGAGATTAAGAATGTTTTAAGTTATAATTGCAAAAAAAAAGTTTTAGGGTGCCATTATCTAAAGCTGGCAAATGTAAAATAAATTCTAAAATTGGCACTAGATTCTATTTTACTCATCATAAAATTATGCTAATATGTAGAATTTCATGTTAGTATCAAATATTGAACGATTGTTAAGCTTAGCAACTCCACTATCACGTCCTGTCTACGTTAGGTTTGGAGGTTTAAGGACTATTTTCATATCACACCTAGGTTACGTTAGGTCATGTCTAGCTCTATTTGGTGCCCCGGTTCGCACGGCCACCCCTGCATAGAATAAGTAACATGTATATTATTTCATTTCACAAATCCTAACGAGTTTTTAGTAAATGTCTATTTCAAGATATAAGCGAGAGAATCTCTGTGTGGTGCACTGTACCCTTTATTTTTTATAACTAAAATACAAAATTGCCTTTACCTCTATAGGAGTAATTTATAATACACTTTTATTATTATTATTATTATTATTATTATTGGTGTTTACCGACGTAACGCCCCAACTAGAGGTCATGTAACATCATTAAAATCATTCTACTCATGTTAATGTGTACAGCAAAATCCATAATTTCTGAACCCTCCTTTTTTTAACAACCTGTATATACATATATGTGTGTGTGTGTAATTTCTCTAAGAAACAAAGATATCTTAAACTAAAATAATTTGATGAATATTTTCAGGGGAGAAATACTAGCTATGACACACATGCCCACCCTCCACTAATTAAACTCCCGGCTGCGTCACTGAATCTTAATATCTTCAAAATTAATCCTGCTATAAGTGGGAAAAGGTCTTGTTCGTCTATAAAACATGAATAAAACTATTTAGAGAAATCCTTTTCACCTCTCTCTTCTTACAAAACCAAAGTTATACAAATAGGTGTTATCTAATCAAGGAAACACTGTTCATGCTAAACATAATCAAGTTTACTCTATAAAAAACTTTTTAACATAGACCATACAAATACATCACAGAAAACATTTCTCTATGGCTCAGGTTTGGAGGGGACAGACAATTAGTGTCAAGGGTTTTACCTGAGCAGTATATAAATGGTGTGAGGGAAGGGGGATTGTTTACAGAAAAAAGATGGAAAAATAGTGAATGCCAAAAATGGGTTGGGGAGGAGAGGAAGAGGCGCTTCCGAAGACAGAGCAATCTACCAGGCAGCTACTGAATTTCTTCAACAGTAAACTGTTTAGACATGTTTTAACTTGAAAATATCAAATCTTGTTAAAATTATTGTATTATAAATATTCTTCGTGTATGAGAGAACATTATATTATTCTCTATAATAGTAATATGATAACTTCAAAACTATATTCTTGTATTTAATGTTTAATTTAATTTTAATTTAATTGAAATTACGTCTTACTAAAAAAGAGTAAATATTAAATTTTAACTTTTTTTATTAATCTCGTTCATTTTAAATTTATAAGTTTAATATAAAATAAAAAACTACATGTGTTACTGTGCATATTTTCTAAGCAATAGAGTAAACAATTTTTATCGTTCTTATATAGTACGTATCCATCCGAATCTTAAGAGAAAAATGATTCTAAGTCGAGAGAACTTTCTAGCAAATTAGCTTCAAAATATAACTTGTAGGATCCACGAAAACAAAACCGCTGTAACTTTAAACAAACTAGCTTGAACTCGGACCTTGACTGCTCACAATTCTCGGGCTCAAGTTCACAAAATTATCTAAAACGATTTGATATATCGATTTGTGGAAACGAAAGTATGTAAATACATAATATATTAACACTGGAAAAACATCCTTCATTAGTTAAAATTAAAAAGATTCACATTCGTGTTCCAGAATGTTAATCAAACAAGTAAAACTCATTTTTGATAGAGAAGGCAAATTGGAACATTTCTATAATGGGTAAAAAATACTGATATTAGTGAAATTTCGAAAGGTTGGTATCTATACTAAAATATCTGGTATCAAAGGAAAGGTATTGATACTGGTATCATATCAGTAGTATCGGTCGGAACAGCCCTACTTTTAAATATCATGTGTTCTCGTATGGATATTATCGATTAGCTCGATATCCTACGACTCGTGAATCGTGTTTGTGACTTCGATTAACGAAAATCACAGCCTAATAACCGGGAAATTAGATACACAATTATTACGTTCGAACCAAACATCAAATCTAAGTGCGGTGTTTTACATTCTTCACAACCAAATTTAGTTGCGTTAACTATTTTTTTAGGCGTATAACCCGAACAGTTAGTAAGATGTGGTGCTAAAAATATCTAATTGTTATTTCAATTCTTTTAAATTGGTGATAAAGAATTCAGAAAACCACACTAGGATGCGACGTCTTTGTTTGAGTTACAGTGGTAGTAGTGAGGCCCATTAGGAATGTTTGTATTTGACAGATTTTTAATTACTGGATTTATTTTTATGTTATCGTCCATCAAATCATAATGATTTCTAAATGTCATTAAATCACGCTTCATTAATGAGCTTGGATGGCCTGTGTTGAGTTGTGTTTGAGTTTCGTCATTACTTCAATTATAGAAGCATTTAAAGCACACATTGACATCAATGATTGTCTTGAGTTTGAGTTTCGAGACATTTCAGTCCAAACCGGATACACTCCCAGGATCTAAGGGAAATGACTGATTTTTGAATTCTGAGGTTTTTTTTCAATTTTTTTAAAACTAGTTTTGTGCCGTTTGGTATTGAAAGAATTCAAAAATTCATAATTGTTAGGCTTACTACAAGTTAATTATGTACCCTGTAAAGGGTCAGACAGGATAATAGCGCGTGGCCATTCTAGGCGACTCCATTCAGAGGCGGCCCGAAGTTAATTTTGCGCCCGGGTGGGATTGCTTTTTGGCGCCCCTCTAAATAACCGGTGGATAATATAGTCCATTCGCGATAGACTTGGTGGTAACTGAGAGATAGCAAAAGTTACAAGATCTACTCCTTTGTATATATTCGCCAAACCAAATGATCTATAGGTTTGTTGTCAATTTTGGCAGCCAAAATTTTTATAAAACACTATCTATTTTTAATCAGGCCTCTATTTTTTTTTCTGCAAGCTGTTAGATTCTACATTTCCCATGACGAATAGACTAGGAGTTTTATAGACAATGTTCTCCTCTATTCTTACTTTCTATCAACACCTCGGAGAGAAAGCATTGTGATCATTAAAAAAAAACACAACTCAAGATTTTGATACATGTCGACGTTTCATGACCCCCCGAAAAAAAATTCGCAATGCTGTCTGTCTGTACCTCTGGCTAAAGCCGAAACTATTTTACCGATTGGGCTAAAACTTGGTATCCGAGGTTTTCATAAGGCTCTCCCAAGGGGTTGTTGGAATTAGATTTCCAACCCTAAAGTTAATGGTAATTTATTGAAGGGAAAAAAGAGAAGAAAAAAACAATTTTCTAAAATTCACTATGAAAATTTTGATTTAATTTTATATCTAGACACTGTTTATCATTTTAAATAAGATAGCAGTTCTCATTTTCTCATTAAAAATTTTTTTGGGGTACTTTTCACAAGGAGATTTTAAAATTTGCATGATTTCTCCGCAACTATTTGAGACACAAAATAACTTATCATAATAAAGTTGTAGTACTCTTAAAGATACAAATCTTTTATTTGAAATTTATGATCTTTGGTGTAGTGTTTCTACAACAATGCATAAACCTATTATTTCGTTTCACAAATCTTACGAGCTTTTACTCGTAAAACGAACTTTAAATCCTGATGTAACTATCAAAGCTGTCCGGGCGAGTCCTCAGTATTTGGAATAGTGTGTTAAACTGGCCACATGAAAAACGTTGCTTATTAATAAAAGGACGCACAGAAAGGTTTAATCTCTTTTAGTCTTACTGTCCACCAAACCTTTTTGGACTGCTCATTGAGAAAAACGGCGACTAAGTTTCGTAGGTTTGGCCACACAACTGTTGTACAACGACATACGACTTTGTTACTTCATATAATTTATATTTTTATTAAGATTATCAGGGTGTTTACTGTAAGGGAATGAGGCAAACGCCTCGATTGCCAACCACCCTTCCACATTGAGTGAGGTACTGGCTCTGAGTCACTCATTCCAATTTTTTATAATTATTTTAACGCTTTGGTATCGGCCATCTGCAATGGTCCAGTTTAGAGGAATGTCCTTGTATTTATGTGGAGTGAAGATGGGCAGTAATAATATGGAAGAAAACCATCCGAGCGAGCAGCAAACCAAAGCCTCCCAATTCAGAAACAAGTGCGCTAATCGAGTATATACGTCAATTAAATTTAACTGGGTTTGATTCCCACGTCCGGGTTTCTCAGCAGTATTAATTATAAAATATTAAATTAAAGACTATATTATTGTCTATGTTTTTTGTAACACAATTTTTTGCTCTCGTCCTACTTTAACGAAGTAGTTGTGTAAAATATGTCGTGAAACTTGCTAAGAAAATTATATTTTTAGAGAGATTCAAACATAAAGGGGTGATCAAATGAAAATAGACGTTAAAAATAAAAATATTTTGATCGTGAGTAGGTCAATCGACCGATCAATGTCGTAGTCGTGGGGTAAATGTGACCCAAGTTTTCATTGATTGCTTCGAGCGGGGCACCTTACTATTCGCCTATCTATCCTTTGCTCTCTCTCTCTCTGGCGGGCGAGTTCAATTTACAGCACGATAAGAGGGGTGTAGGTGGCAGCGTTCACAAAACCATTGATTCCATCGCCTTTCTGTGTAGGCAAACATTTTTTTTTTATAATTGTGTCAGACGCATCTCCTATACACCCGGGCGTCGTTTGTAAAAAAAAATGTTTACCACATCATATGGCTCTTTTTACCTACGTTTGTTATCGACTTATAGGCGCGAACACGTCCATCCAATAACTGTCATCTGCACACTTTGGTGTTAGAAATGCATTCAAGTCGACATCCACGGCCCGCCTGATAATATTGCTTGCAGCACCACCTGGCTAATCTATCTGCCTACTTTTGTTTTTTGTGTTCCATGCACAGGTGTGTATTAATTTTCATTCACGGTGTGTACAAATGATTAAATAAGGTAAAAAAAAGTTATGTTGTGACCTGATTAAAATGTATGTCATGCGTGTTTTTATTTGATGTTCGAATCCGGTTTAATGTACAACCAAATTGTTTGTAGTTAATTTTTGTGGAAAATGTATTTATGCGCAGCTTTTTTCCGTGCATATGTGACCTATGAACCTTCTCGTAGTGTACACTTTAATCATCAAGTCAATATAGTAAACATTTTAAATATACATTAAAGGACATCGACGAGTATTTATAATTCTAGAGATACAAAAATGGATTTACATACTTAGTTGTATTGAAAAAAAAGAAGACATTTTGCATCTCACACTGCAACCTGGTAAGCTTACAAAATATCAGTACAATACATAATTAGAACAATTGAATTAAAATCTTATGAATAATATACATTTCGCTTCAATTAACAGAAAATATATGAAGACAAAGCTGGTGAAATTAAACATCCTTCGGAATTTGTAACAATATCGCTACACCGAAATCACTGTTTGAATTATTTGAACTGTCATTTCGTTTGAGAAAGCAATTTATTATTTTGAGAGGTTATTGTTGAAGATTGGTGTAAGTGTGTGTTTGCTGTTTAGTATAGGCCTAGTTAATAAAAATCACATCACATTTACAAATTTAAAATAAGCAGAGAAGTCGAAGTCATAACCTATGTTTAAATATTGGGTGCAATTTAGATTTATTTACAGATATTATAGCGTACCATGTATTAAACTCATTAAGTAGGTACTTCTAGTTAATCAAAATTCTTAAAACTTAATGTATACGTGTTACTTGGATTATAAACGACGACACAAATTCAAATAATCTTTATTATGTTTATCATAGGAAATAACCTAGCTGCCGCTTACACCAAATATAACTTGGCAACACGAAAAGTACAACAATTGATTTAATACCTATAATAGATTTTGAAGAAATAAAAACTTGATTTTTTCCATTATATTTAATCAACATTTAAAAACTATAATGCAACATGACACTAGGTCGTGTAAGCTACAACAATTAACACATGCTGATGGTTATCATGACAATACTAACCAAAACACTCTGATAATTGATTCAGATTATAATGAACTGAAACTGTTGGTGAAAAAGGACACTAGAAACGTTATTAAAGCGTGACATTTAACATAGTCGTGTATTGATTACATTGATTGAGGCGATTGGCGCACCCGGGGAGAAATGTAGAAAGGGGGGGTGGGGACAAAGGTGTCTTAATTATCCTGGGTGACAGTCTGACATAACAAACAAATTTTTTCTTTAAAATTGGAAAAATAAAATTTATTTCGTACCCAATTAATAACATAAGCAATATGTGATAGTGGGATAAGTAATGCAAGTCATATCATAAAGCTACCGGTACTTTAATCATAAATATATTGCGCCAAACGTGGATTTTAAATTGTATGAACGAAACAAAACTAAAATATAGAGCACTGAATGCTTGTGCTAGGTTTTAAGACCAAGCTAATGACTTGAAATGTAAAAGGTGCACCGTTTTACTCATAAAAAAAGTAGCCCTAAAATTTCAAATTGAATAAAGTACAGAAATAATAGATTCGGTGCATTGTAGTCGTATTCAGTGGGAATTAGGTTTCGAAGGGTTTAAATCCGCTTGAAACTTAATGCAACTTTTAACTAATTGATATTGCCTTATTTAATGTTCAAACTATGTAAAAAATAAAGCTACAAGAAAATATCTATAAATAGTATTGTAGCCACCTGATGTTTAAGTTCATTGTTGTTTTTAAGTATATTAACATAAGTAAAAGGGTTTTTAAACACTTAGGACGTAATTTAGAGACATTTTAGAATCCTTCGTGCCACACCCGATTTAGCATCACGTCAGGGTTAAAAAGCTTCCACCTGATTGGGATTCGAACTGGCAAAGCTACAAGATCTAGCCTGTCGATACAATGAAACAGAGATATTGACCAAAGCAATATGAAATAAAGTATTTTCTAAGCCATTATAATTAATACGTAACCTATAAAGATATTTTAAAAAATTCCTACAGATTTAAATTGCTGTGGAATTAATAGACCCTTTACACATTTGAAAATCGTATTTTTTAAATTTATACATACATAGCAAATTTCGTCAAATTAGTTCTAGTCTTCAAAATAATACATTCTTTTCATCCTTTATTAATGACCCAAATAGTACTGTAGTGTGTATATTTAGCATATTTAGGTGATTTTTTTAATTATAATTACTGGTACCTCTTGTAGACGTCAAAAAAGAAATGTCATTTTTAAATTTTCAGCACTTATGTGCTATGTGCTTATGTTACTGTAATTAATTAAGTTTTACCATAAAAATCTACAAATAACTTCTGGAGGCATTCGATATGTTTTAATAACATGCTTCGGTGGCCGCATGGTATAAGGCGTCATTTTCGCGTTAGACTAAACTGATGATGACAAGGAGATGGGGGTTTGAATCCCGATTTGGTGTAATGAGGGCTTTTTTTTCCAAAACGGGTTTCCACTCTTCTTCAACACAAACGTGGACACACTTACTCTAAATTCCACCTTCCTAATCCCTAACTCACTAGCGTAAATACCTAGTAGATATGCGTATATGCTAAACAAGTAGTAAGACTTTAAAAAATGTTTTAATAAATCTTGGTCACCGGTGGTTATATTAGAGGGTTTTAGCCCTCATATACTGAAATTTCCAGTGGCGTATTCTCTGGGTATGCTAGTCCTGCACCGCATACCCATAATTATATGGATTAGTTTCTAAATTCAATGTTGTCTGTGCACACTGTGTAAATAGTAATGTTTAAATTGTGAAAAAATATAAATGTATAATGTATCTATATGTTATTAATTTGTAAACTAATATTTGTTCATAATTCAAGAATATTGTGTTTTAAATAATTATTCCTCCAAAAGGGTCTTCTACCTACCCAGCTTATGAAGCTCAGGACCTGCTGCTTGAAAA